>PVLA01000153.1:605492-742108 GCA_004027455.1 Hydrochoerus hydrochaeris | reverse complement strand
TATCCACTGAGTGGGTTTGCTATCATGAGAGAGTTAGTTACAATTTTGGCCCCCTCTTGCTCTCTTTCTGTCTCATACATACTGACTGTTCCTTCCACCATGTTAGGACACAGCTCAAAGTCCCAAACCATATGTTGACACCATGCTCTTGGAGTTCCCGGCCTCCAGAGCCATATGCCATAATTTATTTCTTTCCTTTCCATGTTACCCAGTCTGTGGTATATGCTGTCTCAGCATCAGAAAAATGATGTAGTCAACACATTTGCTTGTTGCTATGAAATGACTTTTTCTTTCAACTGTTAGGGTAATACCAATGACAAAGAGAATGGTATTAATTGTATTTAAATGAAACTATAAAAAATGTCCTTTTATCTGGAATATTACAATTAGTATCTTGTGGTAAACTAGTTATTTCAGTAATTTGAGGATTGTGTACTAATAATGCATACAAATGAATGAAAAAACAAAACCCAAACATTGATTTAGTCAATATCTGGTAGTCCACAAGGATCTCATGATCTTTTAAGAGTCTTACTTTGCAATAGTAATCTTATATGGCACAGTGCACAAAATCAGAATATTTGTAATTTGAAGAATTTGTTATTTAAATTTAGATAAGTTGATATAGTATTTTAATTTATGCTTCCCAATTTCCAGAGAGTCAAGAAATCTCTGGTAGGGAATTAAATTTTATTAAAAGATTTTTTTCAAATGAGTTTACTGTAACGGAGATATATTTCCAGAAATGAGTATTTCCTCAAGGAACCCTATGGGAGGGAATCTCCTTTATGATCAGACCAATAAAATTCATTTAACTTTTAAAATGAAAGAACACTGCAACAGACAGAGTGGTCTCTCGGTGCTGCGGTTTTAAAAATCCTCCCAGCTTCACAGTACCTTCTAGTGAAATCTGTGTGGGGCTGGTACAAGCAAGTGAGAGAGTGGGTTCAATTTTCATGATATTAAGAACATATTCTAACAAAGACTAGTGGTGATTGTACAAGGTTCTAAACACTTTCTACATACCAATCAACACTAGAGCTGAAAGAAAATATGTAATTAATGACATAACAACCACAGGCCACTGCCAAGCTCTTTGCCACCCATTAAAAGAGGTCCCAACACTGCAGAACTATTATTACATGCTATGCTCTGTGCAAATATTTTGTTTTAAATAAAAAGACCCATATGTAGCACAAATGCTTAGCTTACATTCGACAGTCCTCTGGTATGCCTCGGGGATAGAAAGACAAAGTCCTGTAGTACTTCCAAGCCAGTTTATGTTGTTTGCTTTGTAGGTGGGACTGAAGAGGCACCACCTGACCCACGCATCTCTTCTAAGCCTTTTCCTCTGGAAGCATGCACTTCCGTTTGAGTTGCCCTATACTTCCGGTTGAATTGCCCTGTACCTTTTCCTTTCTGAGCAAACTCAGCTTTTTCCAGGAAATAACATTCCTTGGCCAGAGATAGTTCCCTGGCTACCAACTCACTCCTCCTCAGCCACGGATAAGACAGATGGTGCAAAATACAAACTACCTGAGTGAGCCTTTCCTAGAATTTTCCAATTGGAGTCCAGAGAAGTGTGCTCTTTATTTTCAGGTTGTTGAGCCAAGACCTGTATCCAAGAGCTACCAGCCATATGAGAAATTTATTGGTCACCGGGACAATGAAGTAGGCAGTCTGTTGAAGCAGAAACCAGTCGTGACGTATCTTGCCCTCAAGTCTCAAGTCCCTGATTCCTGCTCTCTGCACCTCTGCTTGATCATTCTCAGCAGTGAGGGTCAACCAATTCTTTTTGCCTAGATAGTCTGAACTGTGTACAGATATACGTTCCCCTTTTCAAGGAACACAATCATGGTAGTTTTTATTTACTGGCTTATGACTTTGGACAAGCTACCTAACTTCTTTGAACTCAGTTTCTACATCTATAAAAGTGGAACCATGGGGTTGTTGGAAGAATTCAATGAGCTACGATAGAGATATGTATATAGATATGTATGTTGTATTGTCAGTCTTTCTTAGCAAAAGCATGAGGACAGGTACTGTGATGGTTTTGAACTATAGCTCCTAATTTTCTGATATTCTAGCCAATCCAGTGGTGTACCTCCCTCTTATTCTTTTGAATCTGGGTTATTTGAATCTATCTCAATCTGTAGAGTTACATACACACATATATAAATATATAGTTACACAGTATAGGTATATTTAAAATTTGTGATCATTAATAAGTTATACACTTGCATTTTGAATCATTTAGCCAAAGTACTATATTACTTTAGTTTTTTAGTTATTTTCTGAAACAAATCTATCTAAACTTTAAAAATATTGTTTCATCCCAAACTAAAAATTACTTATTTTAATATTCTGTGCTTACAAAATTTTCATTCTTTAGGTCTCTGATCCAGTGTTCTCTTTTCTATGAAGTCACATACATAATTTTATTCATATCTTCCAGAAATTCTGTATTAAAGACACATTTGGATATGATTCCTGAATTGAAGAGGTGTGCATTTAAATAACTTGCTCTACCATGTTTGCCTCACACAGAGAGAGAACAATTTACACTCCCATCAAAAGCACATCAAACTTATTGTTTACACAAATGGCAATATTAGCTGCTATGAAACTTAAAGATTACGAGTAAAATGGTCTCATTGTTTTAATTTTCATTTTTCTTGTTTTAGTTTGAAAATACTTCTTGTTTTAGTTTGAAAATACTTCTCGAAAATACTTATCGAACATGAAAGAATCAATTTCAGTGAAAATATCTGTAAGAAATGTCTTTTACTAACATAATAACTGCTTCTTATTGAGAATATATCACAACCAGATACAGAAAAAAATTCTGTTCAAGGAAAATCAGGATATTTAGGGGTATGACCTGATAAAGAAGAAAGCATTGTGACTAATGGAGTGATAAACTCTGGTGAATGTTACTGAGATACTAAGTAAAATCAGGATGTACAAGTCACTCATATGTAGATCATGAAGGTTAACAAACAAATTATTAAAAACAATATAAAAGGATATACTGTCATACCAAATATATGTAAGGAGATGGAGTAAAAGTGCTGAATTTTTATGCAATGAAGTTAAGTTGGCACTAGCTTAAAACTACCTATTATATCAGTGGCCACAAAGTGAGCCACAAAGTAAAACTATGTAATAGAGCTGGACAAATGGCACAGGCTAGGATCCCAGGTACTCGGAAAGCTAAAGACAAAGGATCCCTTGGTTCTAAGCATTCACACCCAGCCTGAGAATCATAGTGAAACTCTATGTAAAAAACAAAACAAAACAACAACAGCAACACACACACACACAAAGAATCAAAACATGGCAAAAAAAACCACAAACCAATCTAATTATTAAAAAAGATAGCAACAAAAAAAAGAGGAACAAAGGATTTGCAAAACAACGAAAAACAATTAACAAAATGATAGCATTAAGTCCTTATTTTTTAATAATTACTTTTAAGATAGATGGATTAAATTCTTCTTTGAAGATATAGAGTGGATGAATGGTTAAAGAAAAACAAGACCCAACAATATTTTGCCTACAGGAGACTGCACTTTAATTTTAGGACATATGTTAAACATGAAGAGTAATATTCCATGTAGTAGGCAACAAAAGAGAACAGAAGTAACTGTATCAGGTGAAGTAGGCTTTAAGAAAAACTGCAACAAGGCAAAGAAAGCCATTACACAATGACGAAAGGGTCAATTCATCAAGAGGTCATAGTAATTACAAATATATGTGCATCCAATATTAGAGCACCAAAACATGTAAAGCAAATATGTTAGGAGACATGAAATGAGAAATAAACTATAACCCAATAAATGCAGGAGACTTCCATATCCCACTTTCAGCAATAGGGTTTTGAATTTGGTCCAAGTAATTTTATGGGGTATTGAAAACAATGGTGTTATATCTAGGTGTCTCCCCTAAGCATCATGCTGTCATAGGTGGAGCTTTGGGGGGTTCCTGGGCCATGGAGGTGTGATACTCAGTAGAGTGTTAGTCCACTGATAAGTTTGTAGCTATGTGTGATGGTGGGAGGTGAAGCCTGCTGGAGAAGGTGGTTACTGGGGGCACGGCCTAGAAGGGTCTATCTCCCTTTTCCTCCCTTTATCTCTCTGCTTCCTGCTGCTGTGCCATAAGTTGTTTCTTCTCTGTGATGCCCCTCAGCCATTCTGCCCTCAGAGCCTGCCGACTAGCAACTGAAACCTCTGCCAACCATGAGCCAAAATACATTAAAATAAACCTTTCTTTCTTTAAATTGTAAGTTTAAACTATGCTTTAAATTGTACCTCAGTGACTAGAAAGTAAGATAAATAGGGTACTGAATGATGGACCACATGATTAAATTGAGTAAATGTGGACAGGCAAAATGTTTTATGGTTAGTGAATTTTATATTTCCTGAAAAAAGCATAAAATATTGTAATTCCATAATGAGCTAGAATAGTAGAAGTTGACGACCTCTGAGTGAAGTGCTTGAAACTGAGAATATCAAGACAATAAAAATGTGAGCTACTATAAAAGGCTAAATAGCTAACATTGTGATTGATAATGGGCGGTGGAGATTAAGATTCCTTGAGGTGAGGAGTTCAAAAGACTGAGAGGCAAATTGTTGAGAGATTATTTAGAGAAATGCTGAAGCAGCATAGAATGATGGAGCTGGAGTGAAAAACCAAAGAGAGAGACACAGGGGCAGTAGGCTTCATCAGCAGATGAGGGATGGGATTGGGACTTCACCTAGTGGTGACAGAAGAGTTTATTGAGTGGTAAGGTCAAGGGACATCAGTTCCCCATGTAGTGCAAGTTAGAATTGAGGAGAAAGGAGATGATTCTGGAAAGGCTATGGAAAGCATAGAAGACCTTATCCCACCTCCATAAGAGACAAGAGCAACTGTGACCGAAAGCCCCAATGAAAGACACGAACAGCCACTGAACAGCATCCATAGAAGAGGGCTTCAAAGGTCAGTACTTCCAGGGACAGTTACAAAGGTGCAGGGTATCTGGAGAGATGTTGAAGATGTGTAGGGGTTTGTGGATGGCATAGAGTACCTGTCTCAGTTACTTTCCTCATTGCCAAGACAAAACACCTGACACTCAAAAGGAGGAAAAGTTTGTTTAGCTTACAGTTTGTAGAGGTTTCAGTCCATAATCAGCTGGCTCCAAGGCAGGGTCATAAATGGCAGAGGACAATGGTTTATGGTGTCAGAAGACAGAACAAGCAATAAGAGGCTTCACAGCATATTTCTACCCCTTTTATACTCCATTAGGGTGTGCCAAACCAATTACTGGACTGATTTAGTAATCACACAGCCTTAATCCTAGCACCCTTAATACTAGCATTGCACCATGAATCAATCACATACTCTAGAATCAGCTGCCTCTGAAAAAGCCCCATCTCAGACTTCATGAGACTTTAGGGGATATCTATTCACAAGCCATAACAGTACCATCGAATGGTTAAAATGCAGAAGGTTAAAAAGATGGGTCAGGTTGAAGGAGATACCAAGGAAGAAGGATAGAGGATAATGTGGGAGGCTCAGGGTGCTCAGGTTAATGACACACAGGATAGGGCTGGCCCAGAGACCTTAAGGGAAGGCAGGTTAATTCACTCAGCCTATAAAACATGGAGCCACAGAAAGCTTCTGTTGTGTACAGAGCACCTGGACACTGCCAACCATACTCTGCAGAAGGCTGATCTCTTACAGTGATGGAAACATCAAACCACTGGGATCTCCTGCCTCCTGCAGCAAAGTCATGGCAGACTATGAATCAACACCCTCCTCTGAGTAAGTAGCTTTGCAATGACCTTTACTCTCCTTGTCTCCCTCAGTGCAATTCCAGAGCACCAAGTGCTGAAGCTATTGGCAAATCCTGAGAAAGCTGAACTTCTGGGAAGATGGAGTTTCACCCTCTCCAGAGGCCATACACAGTGCAGTATGCCTAGCCCTCCCTCTGGAGTGAACTGCTACAAACTCTTTCCAAAACCCCTGCAAGTATCACTCTCTGCGATCCTCTCCCTGAGGAAACACAGGCCTCTCTCTCTAGTTTACTTGATCTTAATCTCTCTCAGACAGAGGCTGGGTCTGTGCTGTCCACTGTGGAGGTGGCCCTGGTAAATCATTCTTTGCTCAAGATCAGCAAGAGTCAGCGAGAGAATGTGTTCAAAAAGCTGAAGCCAGCCAGGAAGATATCTCTGGATGGAGAATTCCGTCCTTTGTCTGGGAGATTTTAAAAAGTGGTAATAAGAGGAAATTGTAGAAGCCCAGGGGCTGATATTGAAATTTTAGCTCCGGGGCTGACATTGCTCATGGGCAGATCTGATACGCTGCCAATTACGTACTCCTGGGGCACGCGGCCAAATGGCAGAGCTGGGCAAACAGGCAAATCATTTGTCTTCTGTATGTTTAGAGGATACGAAAACCTGGTATTACTGTGTGTGTCTAAAAAGACCATGTCCCTGATCTCAGTGTGTACTTGAAACTGTCCGGCCTTGAGTTCTCAGTGCTGTAACTCAAAGGACCCAACACATTCATTCAGCTTCTCAAAGAGCTACTGTTTTTAAGGACCCTGATTATCCCTGTAAGTATTTCTTAAATTATTCTCCCATCATAGAAGCTGTAAAAACAAAAGCCTTTTTTAAATTGGTGCAATGAACAAACTGTTACTCTTAAGAGTCAGACTATTCTTCTTTTTTGTCTCAGTCCTGCTGCCAATTAGGTAAATGACTTAGGTTAAAAAAAAAAAAGGATGTTTTCCTTGTGGATCTCAGTCTTCTCATCTATAAAATGAAAGGGTTGCTAGTTTTCCAATAGTAATAGCCTGAGAACCACAAAATAGAATTCCAAGAGGAGGGAGTAGGTTTTATACTTTGCCTCTTAGTAAGGAAAATTTCATCTCACTTGTAGTCAAGGAAATGAAATTTTTAAAAATAGTATCATTTCAACTTTTACTAATTAATATAACAAAGACAAAACAAGAATGTGTGTGCTATTTTGATAGCAGAAAAATACATCCTTTTAAAGAAGTCTGCACAGTGGAGTATCAAATTGGAAAGTCGATTAGTACTGTGGAAACAAGAAAATTAGAAGCATGTAAGGTCAGTGAATCAAGCCCTGGTAGTTTGGTATATTCCCTACATTAAATATGTACTGGCTAATTATAGGGGAGAAGAATGCAGATGAGTAAGTAGAGAAGAAGCGGAAAGGAAAGAAAGAAGAAAGGAAAATGGAGTTTTGGGCTGCAGGAATCCATGCTTCCTCTTGAATACGCGCTGTTGTACGGCCACAGTTTGCTTTATGAGTGAATGAATTACAGTCTTCCATACAATGGAAGCGATGTGCTAGGGTCACTAGCAAATGTCTTTTGATTGTTTTTATGTTGTAACAATGATGAAGTTTGCTGAAGATCCTTCATTTACTCATTCAGCAAAATGAACAGTCCATCTCCTCAGTACTGGGCAGGGTGGAGAGTGCCAGAGAACTTGGACCTGAGTTGCTTTCTCCAGCAAACCCTATTTAGGTTGCTAGAGATACGCAGGACTTAGAGCACAGTGGGCCGTGGCAGAGAGCTGCTCTGCAGTTTGAGCATCTACCTGTACCTTGTGAGGAATAATCTATGCCCACCTCTGAGGAAGTTGTAGGAGGCCCAGGAACGATATTTGTACATCTGAGAGACAGATTATCTTTTTTTTTTTATATGTGAGGAAGAGCAAAGAACCCAGTAGGGCTGGGAAAGAATGAATAGTAGAGCTGTTACCCTTGAGCTTACAGGACCTTGCTGGAAGCTGGTCTTGGTAGAGACAGTATTAAAAATTAGATCAGGTTGTTGGAGGGAGTGGAGCCAAGGTTTTTGTGTAATCATGCAGAGACCATGAGGAGTTTGGATTTCAGATAGGAAATCCTTGGGGATAGTTGAACGCAGTAGCAACATGACCCAGGGGAAGTTTCCAGAGAAACTTTGTGATGACTTCTACGTTGAGAGCAGACTTTTAGGGAACATAAGGTATAGAGGCAGCAGCCTGGGTGAGATATTGAGGTGACTTAGTTCGGGTTGGCTGTGGCGGGGGTCACTGAGAAGTGCTCAGATGAAGGAGGTGAGTTTCTAATATCTTTAAGGGAGAGTTACTGAATGTATTGGATTTGAGCTGCGAGAGAGTTGAGAATGTCACCCTTTCTTTTTTTTTATTTTTAAGTCTAAATAACTAGTGGAATGGAACTTTCACTTTTTTTATTTACCAAGATGAGAGAGAATATGAGAACACAGGCATGCTTTTGCTTCGTGTGGTTTCTTTTCCTCCCTCTTTTGCTTTCCTCTTGTCTCACCTCACCTCTTCTGTATAGTCAGGAGGTGAATTTTTAACATGTTAAGTCCGATGTGGCTGTTACACATCAGAGGGCATTGCCAAGTAGGCTCTGGTAGAAAAATGAATTGGAGACACTTTGTTCTTTTATTCTAGTCTTTCTTTTGTCTAATGGCATGGAGTATGCCTTGGTTGTGTTTGAAGTTTAGTTGTCAGCTATGTGGTAGAAATTGAATGTAATAGCATACACCTAGGTGCCACAGTTTCAGCCTTCAATTAAGAATACACTTCCTCATCATGTTAATATATTAAAACTGACTTATTTTGGTTCAAGGAAAATTTACAATAACATAAACTCCTCATGGGCATCGTGGGAAAACTTATACTCTTATAAGTTTCTTCTAGCTGAAATAATCCTGAATCAAAGAAGCATCTGCTCTATTTGTATTTAGAGAAGACCCCAAATACCCTCCCAGAGTGCTACCAGCAGGGTGGAACAGTCTGTGTAACGATGTCCAGGAAGATTTACCTCATTCAGGAAATGTGTTCATTGAATCATGGGAAGCAGGAAGAACAAAGCTAATTGCCATCCTGAAGCACTTTACTGAAAATGTGTCCCTACCTTGTTTCAAGTCAATCCAAGATGAAATCTTTCTCAAAAGTGAGGAAAAGGGCAGCATCCTTTTCTAAAAAGTCACATATGGTGGTTAAGTCACAGGTAATCGAGAAATGATGACAGGTTTGTTTTGGAGCCTTGGCTCTTTCTGACATTTCCTTTCCGAAGACTGAGGGTCACGCCCTCTGCTCACATCTCAGGAAGCAGCTGCAGCCTGGCGATGCTGGAGGTTGATGAATGCCGATGTGTGAGCAGAGGAGTCTGAGGGAAGCCGGGTCCTCACCTTGGAAATGGGGTATGCTTTTATGAATGAAGCTTCGTCTCCTGGGTTTAGGCAAAAATCTTCATATAGGAGGGAATTAATGAAACACATTTTAAAGCTATTTTAATCATTTTCGAACTTATTGGCAAATAATTGTTATGAATATTTAAATAACATTGGCACTTCTCTACAAACTATGAAATCCTAGTCAATATTGACAAAATAGGACAACACTCAGTTTTTAGTTGCCGGGAAAGGGAACTTAACAGTGTCTTAATCGTGGCAGGGAATTTGTTGTCTCATATATCAACAAGTCTGGGGTAGATAATAGGAGACATGGAGAGCTGAGTTCAGGTGCTCCCCTAGTAAAGTCTAGAACCTGTTTCTGCCCAGGATTCTGGAAGGTGCAGGCTAACCCTTTATCAGCTAAGTGACCCCTGAGGAAATAAAAGTGTCTCCTTGTCCAAAATTCCAGCTCCACACCTGGGGAACTATTCTAACTGGCCTGATGCAAGTCAAACACTCAATCTTGTCCTCATCTCGAAGGTTAGGATAGAATGTTATCCTCGAGTGGGCAGTGGTCCATGCCTTCCTTTGGAACTGCAGGCTTAAGGATAGGGTCATTCCTACCTGTACTCTATGGGCAGAGTTGGGTCAGGTTATGTATTCGTCCCAGGATTTTGTTTATTTTAAAACTGCTTAGCATTTTAGATCCTACAAGATGCAGTATCCTTAGGAAGGTCTGGAGGAGCCCACTGCCCAAGGTCATCTCTTGGCCACACTCATCATATCTGGGAAGGAGATTCACACACACACGCACACACACACAAAGAAACCATTGCCAAGATATATGTCAAGAAAAATTTCCTCTGTGTTTTCTCCTAGGGTTTTTAAAGTTTCAGGTTTTAATATTTTTTGTGTTAATTAAGGATCCAACTTCATTTTAAAATATAGGCTACAGAATTCTCAGCTGAATGTCTTTTTTTCTTTCTGCACTTTACCATCCCACAGCCTCTGAGCTGCAAGATTTCAGCTGAGTAATCCACTCCATTATTAGGATCCATTATTGAGGATCCTTTTTTTTTTTCTTTTAATGGTGGATGTTTACATTTTTAAAATTTACTATGGCAAAAGACAAACTGGAGTTGATCACCCTCGAAATATTCCATCTTACTTTGAACATGCTTACCCCTGGTTCTTGCTAATTTTTTTTTATTAGCACATGTTTACCATACATAATGATCACATTCATTGTGGGGAATTTGTACTAGTACAGAATATACCTTAATTCTTTTTTTCCCATCCCCTTTCCCGCCCTTAATCTGGATCCCTTGTTTCTTTGATATGACTTTTTTTTTGTCTGCGTTTAAAATTGTATCTTTGTCTTTGCCACCAATAGCTTGAGTGTTTTGATTATCTGGGCAAGTCTGCTGGGGTTTATCCCCGTTAGAGTTTGGTGAGCTTCTTTTGTCAGTGTATCTGTTTCCTCATGTTTGGGAAGTGTTTGGTCATTATTTCTTTAAATAAGCTTGTTGCTTCTTTCTCTTCTCCTCCTTGGACTCTCACAATATGTGTGCATATTGGTCTACTTGACGGTGTACCAGAAGTCCTTTAGCTGTTTTTCACAGTCATGCAATTTTTTCCTGCTGTTTATCAAATCAGGTAATTTCTAATGAATGGTCCTCACATTTACTGACTCTTTCCTATTCAGTCTGCTTTTGAATGCCTCTAGTGATTGTTTTCAATTCAGTTGTTACATGTTTTCAGATCCAAAATTCCTGTTGGCTCTTTATAATCTCTTTTTGTTACTATTCTCATTTTGTTCATATGTCATTTCCCCGATTTCCTGTAGCTCTTTTCTATAAAACTCCTAGAAAAGGCAGGGTCCTTGGTAACCCACTTGGGACCCCTTCTGTCTTTCTCTCTCAGACAGAAGTTCTCTTTCTCTCTATAAATATATTCCGCTCTTAACCTCCATTGTTCCTAAAAGTCATTCTTCAGTTTTAGAGAACATGAACTTGTACTGGACGTATAATAGTTTGAGACTTTCTTTCCCCTATGTCATGGGGACAGGGCTTCGAAGGGTGTATACCCAGCTCTTTTCTCTCTTACTCTCTTTCTGGTTTCTGGTAGCTCATAAGATGAGCGGCTCTCTTCCATCATGTTCTTCTGTGATGATGCATTTGCCTTGGAGACAGTTAGTCCTCTGAAAGTGCAAGACAAAAATGACCCTGACCTTCTTCAAGCTGTATATGTCAGGCTTTGTCCTGACAATGGGAAGTTGACTCATACTCTGAAGCTTGAAGAAGGGTAAAATAAATACCCACCCTTTTTAATGTAATGGAAACTTGAATCAAAATATGTGGTATGTGAGAACTGATGCATATTCTTACTGGTGAAAACTCTGCCAGGCTGGGAAACGGAGTAGATACTCTGCACATCCGTAGCATCCTGCAATTCTTACTCTGAATTGTTAATTTGCAACCATGTAGGAATCTCTGTGAACTGGAAGGGCCAAGGCATTCTCAAGCTTGCCTTTGTCAGGCTCTCTATTTTCCCAATTAACATTGACTGCAGACTTTCTGTTAAAGGTGAAAAGATTAGACAAAGTTGGCTGCCATTGTAATTGTTTCTCTGACCTTTTTTCTGAGCACAGGAAGTAGGACCATCAGTTCAGATTTATGTCAATTTACAAACCAGAGTGGATTATTGCCTACTAGGTATATTGCATAAGAATTAACTTTTAATTGAGGTGACCCAGAATAGGAAGTTGTTTCAGCAAATGCCTTCTGCCCCAAGAAACTGGCTTTTAATGACTAATTTCCTCTTATGTCAATTCAACGGACGTGGTTAAGTTCAGGAATCTTTCACCCACCTCCAGTGCTGGAGAGGAAAGGCAGCAAAAAGAAGAGATACTAATTAAACATGCTTTTGCAACACGGAAGTGAGAATGGTACAGGTCTGCTGAACAATGTCAGCCAGGAAGGACGCATTGTGTGCTGTTAAATAATGGAACATCTCAACAGTTGAGCTCTTGACCTCGAAGTTTCCTTATTGCTGAAGCACTTATCCCTCTAGGACTTATAAAATGACTGCAGGCACAGGCTCGTTAGAATTGCTTGCCACTGAGTACATTGGTTATATTCCTGTGCTTCTCTTGATTTTGGAAAATAGGTTTCCTGTTTCTTTCGGATTCATGAACTCTGAAAAATACTGATACCTGTAGTGCCCGTTGGAACACTGATAATGACTGTTAGTAATAACTGTGCATGCTTAAGGAAGAAGGAGATGGTGTATTGCATTTGAAACACAGATTTAACAACATGGGCTGTTTCAAAATCTTACCATGTTTACGTGTTCATTTCTTTTGTGATTTAAAGAAAGTAAAGCAACACACAAATTGAAATGAAAATGGTTACTAAAGGAAACTGTTGATAAATATACTCATTAAACAAAAAAGGAGGTACTATGTATGAATATATGTGGGGGTAATTTTGCTTTGATTTTCATGTAATGAAATGTAATTATTCATTTCTTCTCACTGACAGTTTCTTAGATGAGGGGGGAATAGATACAATAGAGGATACAGTACATTAAATGAATTTTTATTTTAATGAGCATTTAAAATACAAATTTCAAAATTCTATATGTAAGTCATAGTGAGGTATATTATGAATCATTAATAGCATTTTATTGGAAATATTTATTGAAAACTATTACATGGATAGAAATAAATATCCTTTTACATTTGTCATGGCAAAGACACTCCAAAATTGTAATACAAATTTTCTTTGTTTGAAAGAAATCTTAAACACATGCAGATGTTGGCAGATAGAAAGTTTCAGAATGAACCATATTAACCCCACCCATCTCCTGAAAAATCACTTTATTTTGCTATCCCAAAGAGTAGGGCCTTTTTTATTGGTGAACACAGTCATCATCGCAAAAGCTAAGCATACAGGGAACATGCCAGAGTGGAAAAGTAAACATCAATTTCGCTGCTAAAATCAATAAGAACCTCTATTCAATTTTGCAAAGGAAAATCAGTGACCTTTAGTAGGGAGTGTTTCATTCCAGATCCTAACTGCTTCTTTCTTTTAATCTCACATTACAAATGTTTAGTTTGAACAAAACAACACGTGGGAAAATAGGACTATGCTTCTAACGTATGTATGTCAGTGTCTTAGAATCTGGGACATCAGGAGACTCCGAAGCCAGTGACCCATCAGCATGCACAAACATGCATTTGGGTACTGTTAACTCAGTCTTTCCCATCTCCCTTGCACAAGTAGGTCCCTGGGGTAAGGAATGAGAAGGATTCACAGTGCCACTAATTTAAACACGTATTTGGTTCCTTTTCAAAGTTTTCATAACCAGATTTCTGAGCCTTGTCGACTGTCAACAGGCAATTTCTGTTAAAGAAAATTTATCTTTGATTAATTGGCCTTCACAATTTCTTATTAATGTTCAGGTCCATGGGCTCTAAGAATTTTGACTGTTCCTTTCTTTGCAGATCAGAGTTTTTCTCCCCATATTCAGGAAAGCAGTTAAGGAAATGCGATGCTCTTTTACGGGTCCCAGGTGAGTTATTTCAACACGAGAAGACTATGTGCAGGAAGCTCCCTGGTGGGAGCCCTTGCTTGCTAGAGTGAAGTCTTTGATCTTTCTCCTTATTGCTCTGCAGGAGGAGAGGTCACTCCCAGCTCCTGCTGACCCAGCTGTGTTCTCAGCCCTACCACTATTTTGATACCTGTGGTTTCCTTGGCCTCTTGAGGTAAAGTGCTGGCTGGCGGGGAGGTGGAAGGCACAAGCAGACCCCGGAGTTGTACTTGAGGTATGAGATTGAAGACTAGGAAGTCTACAAATCTCACACCCAGCTTTCTGACCCCTGGTCTTACAACCTCATGAGGTTTCATTCCAACTAACCAGAGTATGACTGTCTTTTGCAGAAATCTTAGACCAGAATGAGCTAAGTCTCATAGCTCAATAAAATACAGTGGTAAATTTAGTAATACTGAGCATGATTAAATAGTAATAAAAGATGAAACACATTTAAAGTTGGCAGGTCAACCAAGCTTTTGACAAGGTGGTAGAGTATATATGTCTATTTGTACATCTATCCCTCTGTAAAACCTAAACCTTCTCAAGAGGACATTACTGAGATATAATAAGTAGAGTTATATGGACTCACATAGAATAATGCCAGGAAAGTGTTTTTGTTTGTTTGTTTGTTTTTGCAGTGTCAAGTAATACATTCAAGTTTTGTTTATACGTGGTTGACGTGGAATAAGCTTTCTCAGTGTTGCAACCTGAGGAAGTTAATAGAGGCCAACTGGAGACAGAAATAAAGCCAGAGAGGAATGGAAAGGTTTTTTAATTATTTCCAGTGCTGAGGAAGAGTTATGGACATCAGGAAATGGAAGTTAGATGGTCACCTCACATTAAGATGAAGGAGCTCTTGGAAACAGAGACAAGGTTATTTCATTTCTCTTTGGATTCATTGGTCTAAGTAGTAGAAATTCTAAAATTTTCAAATTAACAGCTTGTACCTTTGCAGTGATTTCTAGAAACCACAGCTTCAGTTCATTATCTTTTGAATGCATTCATAACCCTGCTGATTTTGCAACTCTGGGAATTCATCACACGAGAAAATGTTGTCTGAGAGGAGTTAGGAAACCCCTAGATTGTTTCACAGGACAGACAGCAAAAAGAATGCAAAATTGCTTTTTAAACATATGTTTTTTTTTAGCTTCAGAAGGTTTACTGGGAGCAGGGTTTCATTTACCAACTTGGTTTAAGTTTCTTTCACTGACAGTAAACCATTTTCAATTATTTACCTTCAACCTTAGAATTTCTAATACCAATTTTGAATGCTTTCTGAATTCTCCTTAATGCTGTGTGTGCATCTCATTCATTCATTCATTCATTCATTCATTCAAATATGCCTATTTTGTTTCCTTTGGCTAGAACAAAGATCTTCCAAGGCCACTGGGCTGTTGAAGAGCTTAATGTCTATTAAGTTTTTTGATGATTTATCACAACACATGTAGAATAACAATAGAAGGGTTTGAAGTATAAAAGAAAACCAAAAGGAGAAATAAAAATGTAGATGATTCCTGAAGTATATGAATCCAGTTTGGAAGATTTTTGAAAGAAAAACTAAAGTAAAGAAAAACTCTTATTTTGAATTCCCCAAAGCAACTGGAGTATGTTTGGTAAGTATTCGGCTGATGCTTGTTGAATGAATTCCAGACAATAAAATGTTAAAAGGCAACAGACCATAAACTGCTGTCCTGTAGGCTTGTTCCTGGGACGTACTGAATTCAGAATGTTTTGACAGAAGGTTAAGCTCTGGATGATTCTTTTGTTTCCATCCTTCATCTATTTTCAGCTATTTTCATTACATTACCCACATCTCTCAGGAGTTCAATTCCTTCTGCTTTTGTTTCATTGTCCTAGACAGATTTTTGTACTTTAAAAATGCTCAGCAGAGTGCTTTTTAAATTCACTGTTGTTTAAGTATGATTAATTTTCACATTTCCCACCCACTTAGTCTTTAATCTGCTACATTATGTAAATAGAAAAACACAGCAACAGTGGATGGATGAGGTTTTAAATTTCAAGAATTAGAACCACGTTGATGATTAAACAGAAGGAAGAGCTATCATGTACACATACAGTTGTGCACACACATATACTCATACATATTCTCAAATGTTCACCCACATATGCACAGACACTTACACAGACATACTTGCAAACATCGTTAATGTGTTTTATGGAACTTTGCAGGTATCTAGATCCCTGATTTAACTTCAAAACCAAACAGGAAGCAATCAAGGGAATGTAGAAGCAAGCGGAGATCAGTTTTCCTACCCCCATGGGTTTGCCTGATCGATGCTTTCCCTCAAGTTTTGGGAACAGATTCTTCTTTTTTATTCTCTCCAAAGCATTTAAGAATTATTTATAAGCTAAAGTAACTTATTTTCCTTAACATTGTTATATTAGTGACTTGTCAAAGATGGGCTCTTTGGAGAAGTTTGTTGAAGTTCATTCATCAAGGTCCCCATAATTGGCTCATCCTAGGAAATGTAATGATCCTTTTTAGGGTACTCAGTGACCTTAGGGATTTTATTACATTTCTACCGAGTACACTTCAGTCTGAAAGGTTTAAATATAATTCTTTATTATGAAAGAAAATCCCTTAAAATAGAGTATTTTCTTTTACTAGTGCTAAGTGAAGAGAATAGATGAGAGTGATCAATTTTTAAAATTTTATTTATTTATTGCCATTGGATGAATTGTAAGGTAAGAGAAAATTATTTAACTAGACAGCAGCAAGTGTAGTAGAGTTGAAAAGCAACCAGGTTAGGGTTGGTAAAATGATTTTTCAGCTCTGTTTTCAGGAGGAGCATTTAGATCATTCCGCCACCCTTTTTCTTGTCCGAAAGGGGTCAGCACATGGCTGCGCCTTCCTTTTACTCAAAAATTCCTCACAAATATTTAGTTTCTCACCTTGAATCCCCCTTACTCTACCAGAATCTGATTTCTGCTCTCGCTCTTCCACCAACACGTTCATTTACATTTACGGAGGGGGTGGGGGGGGAGGGACGGACCCCCAACAAAGAGACAAAAGTGTAAACACCGCTGTTTAAAGATAGATGGATTTATCTTGGTGAGTAAATAGTTCTACATTTTGAACAACTACCTTCCCACAAATGGCAAATTAAGGGAACAATTGTCTTTTTTTTTTTTTTTAACAAGGAAGAAAGAAGCCTCTAGAAAATATCATACCTTGCGTTCCCATCTAGAAAACCACAATGTTACGATGAAGAAATGGCCCAATGTGCTTCAAAAATCCCAGGTATCTTTGGCAAAACTTGGAAGAGAGACAGTTGAAAATGAAATGATCATCTGATCGATTATTCTTGGTGTATACCTTATGTGGCATTTTTGCTTTTTTTCCACAGTCTCAGCCCCAGCCTTTTAAAAAGTTTTCTGCACCCCCATATCTACTTTCATGTCGCAGAACCTTGCTGTTCTCCACTTGCCCCCCACCCCAGCTCCTTTTGGTACACACGTTGCCCTCCCTCACTCTCTGGTGATAGAATTCTCCAGTACAAGCGCTCCACTCCGCTCTGCCTTGACTCCGCCCATGTGCCACTGGATCCCAATCATTCTTTCTGTACTTGGTCCCTCCTCTGAGCTCAAGATCCCTGCTTCCACTTTCCTCCATGCAGATCTAACTCCTCTCTCTAACAACTTACATTGAACACATCCTGAGAAGCCTCCTGTGGCCTCCCGTCTACTTTTACACCTGACAGTGGCTCCTCCTGCATAAACTTCCTTGGATGATGGCGATAATTGTGTTGCCTGAGCGTCTCCTTTCACATCCTCAGGCTCCTCACCCAGTCAGCCGTGAATCCCTGGTCAGGTCCACTTCCTAAACAGCTGCTCAGCTTCCTCTTATTCCCTGACCACTTGACAGCTGTCACCAGACCTCTGAAGTAGTCTCCTGCCCGGTCTGTCTCCCGAGTGTCTTTCTTTTCCAATCCTCTTCCAAAGAGATAACAGCATTATTTTTAAATAGAAAAGTGATATTACTGACACACACACAAAAATCTTAGAGTGGTTTTCAGTCACCCAAAAACCTAAGGGAAAAGAAAACATTTTAACCTGCCATGCATGAACTTGAGCACTCTGGCTCCAGTCTGGTTGACCAGCTTTGTCTTCTACAAGGTCTTCCTCTGGAATAAGTAAAAGCTGGCAGGATTGTTGTGATTCCTTGCCAGTTCTTCAAGTTGGAAAGGCTTCACTTTTTTCTGTCTGATTAAGCCTACTTGCTCAGCAAGACTCAAGGGAAGGTCAAGTGTGGGGACACCTTCTTCAGTTTTCTTTCATTCCAAAAGCGCTGGTCCATATTTCTGAAACAACAGTATCAGGAAAAACTCTGTACGTCTCACATGAAATGAAGGAAGCCTGGATTTATAACCTATATATTTGGCATAGATTCTTGGCTGGGACATATAACAGCTTCAAAACAGATTTAATAATAAACTACCCAATAAATTTATAAAGATGAAATAGAAAAATATGTGAAAAGAGTATGTAGATCACAGCATTTGTAAATATGTTATAGTTCACTGTCCACAAAGGTTGAGAAAGAATAAATCTGATGTTACAAATCCATTTAAGAATCAGAAAACAGATGAAGTTACTCTTTGGTTGTTAGAGAAGCCTATCTTTCCCTCACTCCAGGTTTCTTTGAGAAGAGGGATTCCCAGTTTTCTGCAGTATTTTACTTGTTCTAATCTGAGAATATGGAATGAATTACCTGATGGGGTCATTTCGGAACAGTACTTTGTGCATGTTCAGAGCTCAGCTTCTCCCATCTCTGTTGGGGAACCTCTCTCTGTAGAGAGGGCGAGTTTTCTGCTTCTTCAGAGATCTGGTTTAGTGCAGGATGGGCTACATGTAGGAGGACCTGCTCACTCATCTAGTAAACCAAAAGCCAAATCCTCCAACATGGAGCTTATGCACACATGTACTAACTTGGTTTTAAAATGGTTTTTTTTTGTTGTTTATTTTCATCTAGCTAGAATCTGAATGAGAAAGAAGAGTGTTATTATTAGGATGTTTCCTCAGAGATCCTAACTACACTGTCCCTACAGAGTTTGGATTAATGCAAATATTGATCACAGAGGTCTTTGGAAGATACAGTGCTCTAAATATTCAGTGACTGGGTAAAAATATAGCACAAGACAAACCCTCTAAATTAGCTATTATTGCTATGTCTTATTACTAATAATGAAATGATTTGATCCAGTTTGTCGTCTTTGATTTCTGCCTTTCCAGTTTGCATGTTTCAGTTCATGTCAAGCTTTCACTTGGTAGCCTTTTGATCTCTGTATTTCTCTCAAAATTCATGGGCTGAAACCTGAGCCCCAGTGTGATGGCATCAGGATGGAGCACCTTTGGGAGAAAATTAGGTCGTGAAGATGGAGCACTCATGGGTTGATACCTTAATAAGAGACAAGAGCACTAGCTCTGCTCTCTCTCTTCCATGTGAAGATACTGTGAGAACCTGGGTCATTCCAGCTCAGAAGAAGGCCCGCTCCAGAATCCAGCCACCTTATACTCTTCACTGTAAGAAATACATCTGTTGTTTACGTGCCACCTGAAGTTTATGTAATCTGTTATTGAACTAAGACATTCTTCTTTCTTCCCTTCTATTCTTCTCCTATCCTTCTTCCAACTGAGTTCAAGGTTAAGAATGAGGCGATAATTGAAAAAAAATTGAAAGACAGAATGAGGTGGCAAGCTTTGGTGAAGCTCTGTTTGAGAGATTAGCACTCCGTTACTTGTCTCCTAAATTGACTCTACACTTCTCTATTGATGTGTGAATTTTTTACCTTGCTGAGCAGCTAGTTTTACAAGGCTTTTGCATCAAAATAAACCTAAAATAAGTTTATGTGACAATGATTTCTATTCTGATCCTGACTTTCTGATTACATTGTTCATGACCATTTTATGTTACTATTATATACTTTGGAAATTAGAAAAGTATTTTGTCTCTATCAGAGAAAACACATAGCAATATCTTGCAGGAATGACACACATTTTCAATTTTTGCCATTTGTCAGAGACTTGTAACATGGATAAAAATCAAGTGAAAAAGCAAACTATGCAAATTTGTACTTAAAATTTTTAAAATGGATGTTTCTACTACAATAACTCCTATTTATTACCTATTTTAATTTTGTTACTCATATTATTATCAAACACTTTTTATGTGGACACTTGTCTTTCTAGGCTTGAAGAGCTATTTAATTACATGGAATGGCAGAAAAACATTTTTATGTCATTTACCATATATTTTTTTTTTTTGTTACTGCTGTTAGATAATTGACTTTTTGCCCTTTGAATTCTAACCATATCCTCCTGCAGTAGGGGACGTTGTCATGCTCACCTCTGAAATTCCTACAGTACTTTGAGTATATCAAAGGCTCATTTAAGATTTGATGAATTGAATATGAAGTACTATGTTAGACTGTAGAATTATATGAAGTCCTATATTAGACTATAGAATTAGTGGATATTAGAGTTATTGAATTTTATATTTTTGAACCAGTAATTCTCAATCAGGGATGATTTTGTCCTTAGGACATATTTGTCATATATAGACTGTCTTCATTGTCACAGATGTGTGTAAGGTACAATGGCATTTAGTGGGGAGAATCCTGAGATACAGGTCAACATTTTATAAGATCCAGGAGAATTCCCTACAACAAAGAATTATCCACCTAAACATGAATATCAATGAGGTTGAGAAATCTCATTTTAAACCAAAAATATTTTCCATAAAAATATCTATCTAGGCCAATACAGTTCTATACTGCTAATAATAACCAGAAATATGAAATAAATATCACTTAAATGAATGTAACATTTCATCTGAGAAGTAACTATTATCTTAGGGGATTTCTGAAATCATAAATTACTCTGAGAATTTTTCTAGAGCTATTTTTCATTCTGATGTGAATTTTATTAACCTCATAGCTCATCTCAACTTACGCTGTAAGTGCAATAGAGGGGTATTTCATTTGCTTTAAAATTTGGTTTAATATTTCATATAAATGGCAAACAGATACCAACTTTGCGTACATTTTAAAAAAGTAGTGTCAATGTTTTCCATAGCCGGTGTTTGACTTTATAAACACAATCATGTAATAAAATGTTCCTCTGGGTATACTTATTTTTTATTATTTAAATATTATTTATTTATAAGAAGAAGAATTAGATACCAAGGACATGCTAAAGATAAAGACGTAAGGAATAATACTCTTTATTTTAGACCTAAGGTAACCTTTTACTACCCCTTCAATCTTTGACACACTATGGTATTGGGAAAGAAATGCATGAATGTTAGGTAAAGAAACAGTCACAAAACTATGGTAAGATTCATGCATTCTAAAGAAAGGATTTATTCCTTTATGCCTTCCTTCTCTGTTACCTTTCTTCTTAGTTGCTAAACATAGGGCATGGTTTGCAGAGTAGGTTGATTATTTGGACTCCAGGGCTCTGCGGTCCATTAGGATTTCAGGGACTGCCTGAGGTGTGGCACTTGTGCTGTTTGCCTGCTAAGACATTGTATTGCATCACTTCAGGTGTTGAGATCACACAGGAGAAAGGAATGGGAATTGACTTTGTACGTGAGAGCTTAAGTTTTCACCTTACTCAATAGAGGAATGCTTTGCTTGCTTTAACATTTTGTTTTATGGTTTTGAAAAAAGAGCAGGACATACAGTTCTCCTAGTCTTCTTTATTAAAAATGATGGTGACAGCTGCAATCGGTGAAACTCCCGGTTTGAGGGTCAGATTTAATTACGTATGTGGCTTTTGAAAGATACTACACTATAAAAATGGTATGACTTATCATTTAATTAGTACACATTTCAGTTGGAGAAGACAAAGTTTTAAAACATTTTTAGAAATCTCTTTTTCTGAAGTTATGAGAATAAGCAGAATTTTTGTGCTGGAGCATCCCGGGAGCTGCAGCATTGGGTCACAGCCTTGAAGGTAGAGTTAAGTCATCAGGAAAAGCTGATAGTAAATGTGCTACCCCCAACCTCTTTTTAAAACTTCAAAAATCAGACTCTAATTGCAGATATCTTTTCCATATTGAACCACCACTAATTTAACCAAAACCATGTGTGTGTAACAAAAGAACTCGTAAAAGGAACATTTGAGGTTTCACATGGATTTCTGCAAAAGACAAACACAGTAAAATTACAGAATTGGCTGATGGGCACTCTGCTGTACTAGAGCTATAAAGATTTTTATTGAATCCTTGTGGCTTATAAGATCCATTCATCCTTTAAGAGAAACTAAAGGTCTTAATCCACAGAGAATCTTTCCACTGCTTACCAGAGAAGCAAACCCTCTTGCCCTGAAGAGAACAGTCTAGAGCTTTCTGGAACTCAGTGTGATTTGCATCTCTGATCACCATCAAGCCCTGTGTCAGGTGTGCTGTGGGGAGATGTTGGCCCTGTCACACAGTATATGAGCACTTAAGACCAGACCCACTGTAGTCTGTTTCTGATGAGAAAATGGCCCATTTTTCAGCTCTTGTCCTGGAAAGAAGCCTAGAAAATAATGCCAGGAATACTAAATATATAGTTACCAAACAATTTGAGTTTTGTTGACTCTTATTCAAGGTGAATGTAATCAAGAGGCCACTTATTAACTGGGAGAACTGATACATGGAGATGCACCCCAAGACTCCAGGGAAAGGCCCTCCATGGTTTGGGGGGTGATACTGAGAATACACTGAACTCCATAAGCACTTCCTTTTCCTTGGTAAGTCCTCGAGACACACTTCTATTTCCTTTGCCTCCTACTGTAAATGGTTAAGATAGTCAGTGTCTGTTATATTACACAGGAAATGAGGAGGGTCATTGTTATGATGAATATGCACTGGGTGTGGAATTGCTGTCACTGAAGGGTCAGAGAAATAGTTACTCAGCAGTTTCCAAACAGTTTTACTTAATTCTTTTGTAAATTAAGTGGGTCCAGAATATCACATCCTCAATCCCAAGCACAACAAATCATGCTGAAACAGAGAAGTTATAGATGTGTACAAGAATACCATTATTTTTCTTTTTTAGCATTTCCATGACATACAGTGGACTAAAAGTAAGTGGTTGCTTAAGGTACACAGTAGGATGATTTGATGATTACCGTATTTAGATTAATTCATATAGCCATCATCTCACAGTGATGTCTTTATTATTTTGGGGAGGTGAGATCATTTACCATCTAGTCTTTTATAAAATTTTAAGTACACAGAAAAATATTATCAACTGTACTTATCAGACCTATTAAAGTTTTCATTTTATAAGTTTAAGGCATTTAAGGGGTAATATTCTATTCTTTTATCATTTGGATTTTCCTACACTGATAATATAAGTAATTGGGAAGCTACCATCTCTACTAATCACTGGGTTATCTGATAATATACACATCAAATATTACATGGGATATTATCATTTTTGTAATAGTTGATTTTTATAATAATGAATTGAGAAATATCTGGGTAAAGGTAACAAAATAGTTCAGCATCACATTCATTCTAATATTAAAAAATGAAAGCAATAACAAAAGTCATCATCAATTAAAGTAGGAAAAGTTTGTAATTTGATTATGAACAATTTCCAAAAATGGCAGTTGAGGAAAGAACTCCAAATGATTCTTCCCAGGTTTAAGCTGTAACCTGGCAAAGAACCAGAAAAAATATCAATGAAAGAATCATAATCAGCAAGATCTTGTGAATATTTATCAAAATCCTTTAATTTAGAGAGGTATGGGCCAACAAAATGAGAAGGAATCCCTGGGGGAAAGTTTTTAGAAAATTTCTGTCATATCATACCCATAACCCATTATAGGACCATACCAAAGACAGAGGGACCATCAGAGTCACAGCTTTATGATGCTATGCAGAACTTGGAAAATGGAAATTGCCTACAACTAGCCCCTACACAGGATTTTAAGTGGGCGTTTGGAAGAGAAAGTTTGGTTTCCCTGTAATGAGTGTACTCAACCAGTTAGGCACTTGTACTAAGCAAATTGTAAATAATACCTTAAAAAGGTAAACAGAGTACAACTTTTGACCTCAAAGTGTATGTTGATGGACAGGACAACCAATCTAATGTGAATTAAGGAGGAAATGGCAGAGAATTGAAAAAGATTGTATCAGAACTCATAGGGAATATAAAATATCTTGTAGAAGCAAGGCAGGAAAATTGGCATGGCAAATATGCCAGCATATGACATCAAAATGGTTACTTATTTACTTATTTTTTGTCTTTCTGAGGAAGGGTCTCACTATGCAGTTCAAGCTGGCCTTGAACTCACTTTGTAGCCCAGGCTCGCTTCAACTCATAGAGATTCTCCCGCCTCAGCCTCACAAGTGCTGGGATTGCAATTCGGTACCACCACACTCAACCACATCAAAATGTTTTAAAGGGAGCCCACTCTGCACTGGAACTCAGAACAAGCCTGCATCAGGCATAAACTGCCTGAAACCACCACCAAGGGCCTGCCCGGCCACCGGGAACTCAGCACAAGCCCGCCTCAGGGGTGGGTTGCCCCGAACCTACAATGGGGGCCCGCCCTGGCACCGGAATCATGAGATCTCAGCAGGCTCCAGTTACTGTGAGAAAATTTAGAACTTTGCTCCCAGGTGGCGAACTTTGGACTACAGCGGATTAACTGTATCAGTGTGGTGAGTATAACCCTAAAATAGAGGTGTACAGGGGATAAATAGAGCCAGTAGTAAAGCCCCCTCCAACTAACTGTAAGACTTTGGTGTGTCTGAAAAGAGTGTGTGATCCCCTCCTACACATAGAAAACACCAGGCAGAGTGAAAATGACAAAACAAAAAAGCAAAATGCAGTCTCAAACATATAGTTCACCAGAAGCAAGTATAGGAGACATTGAAATAGAGGACCCCAAAAGTAACACACAGGGAATCTCTGAAAAGATAGCTAGTGAAATACAAAAAACAACTCTTTCAGGCTATAGAGGAAATCAAATTAGAAGTAGTCTCCCATGTAAAGATAGAAATAACAACTTTAGTAAAGGAGTTGTTGAATGCAGCTAAAGAAGAACTAGAGAAAAAAGTACATGAGCATGGGAAACTGATTGAAACTTTGAATGAACAATATAGAAAACAAGCAGAATTTATGAAACAAACTCAAAGAGACATCCAAGAAACAAAAAATTCTAGTGAAAGCATGCAAAACCACCTAAAGGAAACTGAGGATAGGATTTTGGACCTTGAGGACAGGATCACAGTTAGTGATCAGGAAAGGATAGAAATTTTAAAAAATAACAAAGCAGCATGAAATGACCATCCAGAAGCTTCATGATGATGCCAAGAGCAACAATAAAAGAATAATGGGCATTAACGAAGACACAGGAGTCCAGGCAAATGACATACATAAAGTATTCACAGAAATAATAGCAGAAAACTTCCCAAACCTGGGGAAAGAATCTGATATGCAGATAAGTGAGGCATATAGAACACCAAACAGTCACAATCAACATAAATACACACCCAGACACATAAAAATTAAGATCTCAGACATACAGCATAAAAACAGAATATTAAAAGCTGTCAGAGAAAAGACACAACTCACCTATCAAGGAAAGCCCACTAGAATCACAGCAGACTTCTCAGCACAAACCCTCAAGTCAAGAAGACCTTGGAGTGAGGTATTTCAAGCCCTGAAAGAAAACAACCTTCAACCCAGACTCATGTACCCAGCAAAACTTTCATTCAAATTTAATGGAGAAACAAGATACTTCCATGACAAAAAACTGAAGAAATTCATGTCCACCAAACCAACCCTAGAAAGAGTACTGAAAGACATACTAGACAGAGATAAAAATGACCACAATCCCCAAAACAACAGAAAGAAACCACCAGGTAGGATAAGCAATTAAATAAGAGGAAAAGCAGAAAGAAACAACTGGAACATAACATGGCAAAGTCGAGCCAGTACATATCAGTGCTATCCATAAATATAAATGGCCTCAATTCACCTATAAAAAGAAATAGATTGACAGAACAGGTCAAGAAACAGGACCCCACAACATGCTGTATACAAAAAACACATCTGACCCAAAAGGAAACTCATAGATTAAAAGTCAAAGGATGGAAAACAGTATTCCATGCAACAGGAACCCAGAAAAAAGCAGGGGTAGCTATTCTATTTGCAGACAATGTGAACTTCAAACCTAAAATGATTAAAAGAGATACAGAAAGTTACTACATACTTGTTAGTGGTAAAATTCAAGAGGAAGAACTAACAATTATAAATATATATGTGCCAAATACAGGAGCACCCAACTATATAAGACAGATACTAATGGACATGAAAAACCAAATACACAAGAACACAATTATAACAGGAGATCTTAACAGCCCATTGTCACAAAGAGATAGATCAACTAGACAAAAAGTCAGCAAAGAAATCACAGAACTGAATCATACCTGTGAGCAATTGGACTTAGTAGAGGTTTACAGAGTGTTCCACTGAACCACATCAGAATACACATTCTTCTCAGCTGCACATGGGACATTCTCCAAAATAGAACATATATTATCCCATAATTCTTAACATTCTGAAGTAAATGCAAAGGTATTGAAATCATACCATGTATAATATCTGACCATAGCACACTGAAATTGGAAATTAATGGCAAAAGAAATTGTAAAACCTGGATAAATACATGGAAATTAAATAATAGCCTTTTAAACAACAAGTGGGCTACAGATGAAATTAAAGAAGAAATAAAACAATACCTACAACTCAATGAAAATATAGAAACAACATACTGTAATCTGTGGGATGCAATGAAAGCAGTCTTAGGAGGGAAATATATAGCAATAAACTGTCATATCAAGAAAACAGAATGAGCACAAATAAACAACCTAATGCTCCATCTCAAGCCTCTAGAAAAAGAAGAGCAAGCTAAACCCAAAGCTCATAGAAGAGAGGAAATTGTAAAGATTAGAGCAGAAATCAATGCAATTGAAACTAAAAAACAAAATGCAATGAATTAATGAATTGGAAAGCTGTTTTTTTGAGAGAATCAACAAAATTGACAAACCCCTAGCTAATCTTATCAAGAGCAAGAAAGAAAAAACCCAAATTCATGCAATAAGAACTGAAAAAGGAGAAATTAGTACAGATCCCATGGAAATTCAAAAGATCATGAATACCTACTTTGAAAATCTCTACTCACATAGAGTGGAAAACACAGAGGAAATGGACAGATTTCTAGAAACATATGAACTACCAAACCTCAACCAAGAAGATAGAGCAATTTGGAACAACCCAATATCAGCTATTGAAATTGAAAATAATTAAAACTTACCAACAAAGAAAAGCCCAGGTCCTGATGGATTCACAACTGAATTCTACAAGAAATTTAGAGAAGATTTGATGCCAGTACTCCTTAAACTCTTCAATGAAATTGAGAAAAAAGCAATCCTCCCTAATCATTCCTTGAGGCAAGTATTACTCTGATACCAAAACCAGAGAAAGATGCAACCAAAAAAGAGAACTTTAGGCCAGTCTCACTAATGAACACTTATGCAAAGATTCTCAACAAAATACTGGCAAATAGAATGCAACAAATCATCAAGAAGATTATACATCATGACCAAGTGGGGTTCATTCCAGGAATGCAGGGATGGTTTAACATATGCAAATCAATAAATTTAATACACTACATCAACAGAGCCAAAAACGAAAACCACATGGTCATCTCAATAGATGCAGAAAAAGCTTTCGACAAAGTCCAACACATGTTCATGATAAAAACCCTCCAGAAACTCAGAATACACGGCGTCTACCCCAACCTTATAAAGGCCATCTATGACAAACCAACAGCCAACATTATACTAAATGGACAAAAACTGAAAGCTTTCACTTTAAAATCAGGAACAAGGCAAGGATATCCACTGTCACCACTCCTTTTCAACGTAGTTCTGGAAACACTAGCCAGGGCAATCAGACAAGAGAGAGAAATAAAAGGAGTAAAGATAGGAAAGGAAGAAGTTAAATTATCACTATTTGCAGATGACATGATGCTCTATATAGAAGACCCAAAAAACTCCATTAAAAGACTGCTAGAGGTAATAAACAAGTTTAGCAGTGTAGGTGGATACAAAGTCATTGCTCAAAAATCGATAGCATTCCTGTACACAAACAAAAAACTCACTGAGAGAGAAATTATGGAAATATCGCCCTTTACAATAACATGTAAAAAAATGAAATACTTAGGAATCAACCTAACTAAAAATGTAAAAAACCTATATGCTGAAAATTATACTACACTGAAAAAGGAGATTGAAGAGGATATTAGAAAATGGAAGGACATTCCTTGCTCTTGGTTAGGAAGAACCAAGACTGTGAAAATGGCCATACTCCCAAAACTGTTATACAGATTTAATGCAATCCCAATCAAAATGCCATTGACATACCTCACAGATCTAGAGAACATACTACTAAAATTCATTTGGAAGCAGAAGAAACCTAGAATAGCAAAGGCAATTCTAGGCAACAAAAGCAAGGCAGGAGGCTTCTCAATTCCTGACTTGAAACAGTACTATAAAGCCACAGTGATCAAATCAGCTTGGTACTGGCAAAGAAATAGACCTGAGGATCAATGGAACAGATTAGAAGATGCAAGCACAACTACAAAGACATTCAGCCACCTGATATTTGACAAAGGGGCTAAATATGTCCACTGGAAGAAGGCTAGTCTCTTTAATAAGTGGTGTTGGAAAAATTGGGTCTCTACATGCCGAAGACTGAAACTAGATCCATGCATATCACCATGCACAAAATTAAAGTCTAAATGGATCGAAGACCTCAATATTAAAACAGAAACACTAAATCTACTGGAAGACAAGGTAGGTAGAAGTCTTGGAGACATAGGGGTAGGCAGAGAATTCATGAACCAAATGCAAAATGCACGGGAAACACTTCAAAGAATCAACAAATGGGATCTCACATTATTGAAAAGTTTCTGCACTTCAAAGGAAACCACCAACAGAGTGAAAAGAAAACCAACAGAGTGGGAAAAAATTTTAACCAGCAACCCCTCAGACAAAGGACTTGTGTCCAGAATATATAAAGAATTGAAAAACATCAAGCCCCCCAAATTCAAAGACCCTCTCCAAAAATGGGCATCTGAGATGAACACACAGTTCTCAGAGAAAGATATACCAATGGCAAATAAATACATGAAGAAATGTTAGCCATCACTGGTCATTCAAGAAATGCAAATCAAAACAGCATTGAGATTCCACCTTACTCTGGAAAGAATAGCTGCTATCAAGAAGTCAACTGATAACAAATGTTGGGGAGGCTGCAGGGAAAAAGGAACACTGCTCCACTGTTGGTGGGAATGTAGACTGGTGCAACCATTATGGAAATCCATATGGAGAATTCTCAGAAGACTAGGATTGGAAGCCACATTCAATCCAGCTATCCCCCTCCTGGGTATTTTCCCAAAGAATTGAAAAGTTCATATCACAGTGATATATGTGCACCCATGTTCATAGCCACACAATTTGTGATAGCTAAATCCTGGAAACAACCAAGATGCCCATCAGCTGCAGAGTGCATGAAAAAGATATGGCATTTTTATATGATGGAATATTACTCAGCTATAAAAAAGGATGACTTTGAGGCCTTCATAGGCAAATGGAGACAACTCGAGACTATACTCATTGGTGAAATAAATAAGAATCATATTTATAAATATCATGTTGTGTCTCTAGTGTAAAAAGTAAATAAGAACTACAAGAATAATAAAACCAAAATGTGTAATTGCTATTGTAAAAAAGATAGCAAAAGAAAGTTCTCTAAGATTTATAACTGCATGTATGTTTGAGTGTGTAAAATAGATGACCATATTGCTGAATCTTTGTTGGATCTTTAGGCAGAACTGTTTGTAGTCTGACTGTTTGAATATTTACTATGTACCCTTTAACTTTGTAACTTGAACAACTACATGCAGGATGACAGTACGTAATTTATAAATTACAGATTTCTTAGTGGGGCTTTTTCTCATTCTCCTTTTTCTTTCTTTCTTTTAGAATTCTGTGTTGTTGCTACCATTTTTTCTGTTTTGTTTTTTTTTCTCTTCTCTTTAAATAAAATTTTAAAAATGTATAATTGGTATTGTAAAAGAACAGGAAATAGGAAGTGCTATAAAAGATATAGCCGCATGCATGTTTAGGTGTGTGGGATTGATGACCATATTTTTAGGTTCTTGTTGGATTGTTGAACAGATCTGTTTGCACCCTCACTGCTTGAGTGTCTACTTTGGGTGCTTTAATTCTGCAACTTGAATAACTATTCCTAAAAAAAAAAATGTAATGTATCAGCTAGTGATTTCTTACTGTTTGTCTTCTTTTCTTGAAATTCTGTAATATTTCTTCCTTTTTCCTGTTTTTTTTTCTCTTTAAATAAAAAAATGTTTTAAATGATAAAGGAAAGAAAGGAGGGAGGAAGGAAGGAGAGAGGTAGGAAAGGAGAGAAGAAGGAAGAAGAAAGGAAAGAAGGGAAGGAAGGAAAAGGATGCTAAGGCAAAAGGAAAGAGGGAGGAAGGTACAGAGGGAGGGAGGAAGGAAGAAAGGAGTGAGGACAAGAGGAAGGAAATAGTGTGAATCATGAGTTGTAATCAGTTTTGAAGGAAGCTCAGACCAAGTAAAAGAAGCAGATTTCTTACAAGTGTCAGGGAAAACTGAATAGAAAGGTACATTCAATAAATAGGTCTTAAGATTTCAAAAAAACAAGTAATATGAAAATGAAGACGATGGAATGTATCAATAAAATGCATAATGAGAGCAGCATTACATAGTAACAAGATAATCAGTTACACCTCTCTAGTGTTGGTTTGAAGTTTATACTTATCTCCTTAAAGAATTTGAGGAGCATTCTCTAATTTTCTGCACTTTGGAAGAGTTTTTACAAAAATAAATTTCCTGTTTTGAAGTTCAATAGGAATTGCTTTTGGGTTTGGTAGTATATTTCTAACTATTGATTCAATTTATTTGAAGAGTATAAAGCTGTTTTACCATTTTTTTCTTAATTCAGTTTTGATTAACTATACTTTCCCAAGCATTCGTACATTTTGTCAAGTCACGGCGGCCAATATACACTCACCTTTTCTTCTTTTTAATTTACTACTAGTGTTTTCAGAGAACTCAAGTTGGCTTTACTTTCTCTATTAAATTTGTATTTACTATTACAAAGACGTCCTTTATCTTTATTTTTTTATTTTAGGTTCCTTGAACAGTTTTTCATGAATTCTTCATGTTGAAAATAATTATTGTATTTTTATCACATTTTTCCTTATCAAATATCAGCATTTAAGACTATGTATTTTATTTTATTATTATTTTTTTATTGGTACCAGGGATCAAACTCAGGACCATGTGCTTGCAAGGTAGGCACTTATGCCACTGAGCTAAATCCCCAGCCCTATGTATTTTATTTAGCTTAACCCTATTTTACAAGTTTTGTCACGTTATTATTACTGAGTTTTAAATATCTTAATATTTCTTTTTTCCTTTGAGTCATTTAGAATGTGCTTTAAAACTTTCACATAGGAAGGTATACTTATTGTCATGATTAACACTAATTGCTTATTGTCTAAGAACATAATCAATTAGTGTATCAGTCATCTTTCCTTTGCTGGTGTTATCAGACTGGGTAAGGACCAGTAGTGTTTTCAGGTTCTTATTGCCTCATTCAGTGGAATGGTCAAGACAAGTTGTGGATGTGAAATATTACCACTTATTTTAAGCCAGAAATAAGAAGAGCAAAAGTGAAAGGAACATATAAAATGTGCTAAGGGAGAAAAGTTATCTTTGAAGGAAGAAGAGATGATGCATCCTGCAAGCAGAAATGATCACTGCAAGAACAAGAAGGGAAGAATGCAAAGTCAGTCACTGCAGTCTTTTTACAGCTTCTTCGATAGCTGACCCAGGTGGTCCCACTTGAGTTCATACTAGAAGGTTGATGTCAGGTGCCAGGTTTGGCGTGTTCTTGCATCAGGAGATTGGTACCAGGAATAGTGCTTGGTTTGATCCCATGTCAAGCTTGGGTACTGCTGCTCTGTGCCTGCAGTTAGTAAGTCTCTTCAACAGGTAGGTCACACCCTACTGCTTCAGGCATGTCGTTGGGCCCTAATATCCTACTACCCTGGAACAGAATACCTGATCTCCACAATTTAAAGAAGCAGAGATTTAATTTCCCTCACAGTTTCAGAGAGTTCAGTCCATGGTCAGCTGGCTCCACAGTAGAAACATGGTGGAAAGACATTGTGGAGCAAAACTGTTCACTTCATGGTAACCAGGAAACAGAAGACCAGAGAAGGGCAGCAGAAAGAAAGGACCAGAGACCTTATGCCTCCCCTTAGTCTCCATGACCGTGCAGACATTCCCAGAAGTGTGCTTTACTAATCCTCTGGGCATCTCTCAAATCTAGTCCAGGTGATAATCAGGATTAATTGTCACAGTAAGAAATTTTAATTTTAAATCCATAAAATTCAATTTATGGCTGAATACATGGTCAAATTTCATAAAGGCTCCTTGTGTGTCTGAAATGTTAATGGCTATTTTCTCAGAGTATTTTAAGGATATTAATCCCATCTTTCATGTTATTGTTGAGCAATCCACTAGTGTAATTGGTGCTATTTTGTGATTAATCTTCTTTCCTCTTTTTGTGGTCTTCTCATGGCCAATATATATAATCACTCACTGTCATAAATGCCTCTCTCTATAACTATTATAGAATATTTTATTGTTAGAAATAAAATTTTCTTAATATTATAGAAATTATGTGATGTAATTTTCTTCTTTCCTTATTGTTTTCTTTCTTTAACACCTAATAAATATCCTCTACCTGCCTGGAATTGTTCCAGGTTCCACAAAGCACAAATCTTTGTTTTCTTTCTTTAACACCTAATGAATATCCTCTACCTGCCTGGAGTTATTCCAGGTTCCACAAAGCACAAATCTGTTTTCTAATAGAGTTTATCTTATACTTCAAATGATTAAATCTTGCATCAGTCTACCATAGACTGTAAAAATATTGAGATCATGTGCAATTTTCCTTACGTGCCTAATTCGCCACATTTTAATAATTATTATATTTCTCCTAAGGCTCCATCTCACTTACTTTGAAACTCTGAGTCTACTGAAGTTTGTGAATAATGCGATGTGTGGCTCTAAAGAGACTGTAGCAGCCTCTGGCATGAACATTTGCTTTACTTTCAGAGCTATCAGAAAACACACTAAGGCGGGGTCTAGGATACCTGGATCTTGTGTAAGCTTCCACGGTTGTTTCTTCTTGAATAAATCTCAACATTATTTTGGTCTTTGATTTGCTGAAATGAACACGTTTCTAAGTTCTTCTAGCTCTACTAGTTTATTTTCTATAGAAGTAGAAAGTGGACACTTCAGTGCTAAGTTGTGAAATGTATCTTAGCACCTGCCACAGAGATGAAAATCTCCCTCCCATAGGAAGAATTATTTCACTTTCAAGCACCTAAAACCCAGTGCGATGTTTTTCCAATAAGAGATTTGTTGTCCCACATCACTGTGAGCCCTAAGTAGGTGAGTTCAGGGTTCATATCCACTGCTTCCTTGTCTCATCGGGGGCCAAGTCACCTTTTCTCTTTTTGCTTTGCCATCATCAGCAAGAAGTATTTGTTTTTATTGTGGTGAGGTGGCAGCTACACCTCTCAGCATTTCCTCTCCCTTTCAGGCAGCAAAAGGGTAGTGGAAAAAGCTGAAGAGGCAAAAGAGGTCACAGCAATTGTCTGCCCATATTTTTTAAATGCCTTCTTGGAAATACCCCCCACTTGGCTGCCCTAAACACATTATTGCCTGGAATTGTATCTCATGGCTATTTCTTCTACAAGAACCCATGAAAATTTAAGTATGTTAGCTTTAAGCCTTTCTTGCAGAGTAAGCTCACATATTTAAATTGAAGTCATCATTATCCATCTTGTCTTTGTTAAAGGAATACACTTAAGTATAAGAAACTATGTGCTGGGAAGAAAACATTCAGTCATAATAAAAACACATGACCACATTCAGTAAGGAATGTTAGGATTCATGTTAGGAGTAAGAGATGTGCTTTCAAATGGAATTTGGGTTTCCTTTGCCCTGTATTTTAGCCATTTGTGATGTGCTCTTCATGTAAGTAGTAAGGTGTCTTCTGTCACTTGTGCTATGGTCCTATGGTGGAGGGGAAAGGGGGAGAAAGAGAGAGGGGAGGAGAGAGAGAGAGAGAGAGAGAGAATGTGGTTACTTTCTGTGTTCTCAGGCTGCAGTGCTATTGACTTGATAATAATCACATGGCTTTTAATTATAAGTGTGGAATGCATGTCATCAGTCAATTAAGAGTTCCCTCTTGACTCTTCTTTGCATAGGCCAGTGGCTATGTTTGAATTTGGTACTGGTATTGTTTTATTTTTCCTGAGATACGATTTCTCTCTAGTAAACTTGACTTATTACTTTACGCTTAAGCATATACCATTGGTCTGACAGCTCAACATTGTTTAATGATTCTGATATACTGTGATGTAATAAAAAATATTTGAGTTTAAGGGTCTTGAGACCTAGATTAGAGTGCTTGCCTCTATGGATCTCATTTGATTATTCATCTGTCAAAATACTAAGGGGAACATCACACACTGTCCATCCAGGTGATTATTGTGAGAATCAGGGAAACAACATTCATTCTGAAACTATCTTGTGATTTACAGGAAATCTAGACAGATAAAGACATAATCATTTTATTCTACGTTCATCACTAACAATGGAAATATGAATACACATAGGGAAGAATAGTTACCACGATGATCTAAACCTGGATAATGGGCACAGGTTGGTCAGAGAATGTAACCCTTGATCTGAGACTTTTAAGAATATGTAAAATCTTCCACAAAGATAAGTTGTGGGAGGAGATTCGTGAAGAAGGGGAGGAGCCAAGAACTACTATGAGTTCACCACAATACCTAAAATACAGTGTATTAGGTCTTGTATGATGGATAGAAGATTGGACAAATAAGTCAAGATCGAGTTGAAAAGAGCCTTTTATTCCTGATTAAGGAAGCACTTTTTCCTGTGTATCATAAGAGAACTGGAAAACTTTGAACAAGGCCAAGAAGAGAGACAGAGAATGAGATAGAAAGTGCTTGGGAACAGAGCAGAGTGGACCGGATGGTGCTGGGCACCAGTGAACAGGCCATTGCAATTGTCCTACAGGGTATGGTGGTGGCTAATGCCAGGAATGTTTGGGGTGGGGGGTTGAGATTATTCAGAAGGCAAATTAACTCTATTTTGATCAGTTAGCTGTGGAGGAGGGCCGGGGATATAGCTCAGTGGCACAAGCACCTGCCTGGCAAGTGCAAGGTCCTGAGTTCGATTCCTGTATGAAAAAAAAAAACATGTACAGGAGAGGGAATAAACATTGATTTCTGGCCTAAGAGGATTGGGAGGCTGTTCTTACCATTTTCTAAAATTAGGTATTTGGAAGACAGGCTCAGAGTAGAGTGAATGATGAAGAATAAAGTTTGAAGCATACCAAGTCCGAAGTACAGACAGGATAAGAGAGAGGACTGTGGGTGCTCCAAGTAGGGATGTGAAGATGGCTGTTGGATTTTCTGTCATTCATTTAATTTTTCAGCAGTCAGCAAGCATGAATGGGCTAGGCCCTGGGCAGGGCAGAGAGAGAACATAAGATGATGAGATATGGCTCTCCCAAGGATTTCATTGTCTCACAGAAAACTATCACATACTTATTTAAGCTGCACAAAGACATGTAAAGACATTATAAAGGTAAACACAAGACTTAGAGGTTAATACTTGAAATCAATTCTTGGAATGAAACACTGGAATGGAAGTACATAGCTTTAACAGTATCAGTATGACAGTGACCCATGGTCATTGCTGGGATTGCATAAGAAAACTTGTGTGATGAAAAGAGACAAGAAGCGAGGTTTATCTAGGAATTAACAAGTCTGAGTAAGGAGAGGAAGACATAGTCCCACGTAGAGCAAGGGAGTTATTACGGCAAATACCAGGTTTTGAATCTTGTCTCCAACTCTGTTGAGTAAATAACCTTGTGAAACTTAGGGGTACTGCTATGGTTTGGTTGGGGTGATTCTTCCAAAGGTTCATATGCTGGAGGGCTGGACCTCAGTGTGGTGGGACCTTTGGAGGTAGACGCTAGTGGGAAGTTATTAGGTCGCGGGGAGGACTTACTTTGGATGGGTGACGTTGGTGTGGTAAAGTGAGTGAGTCCTTACGAGAGTGTTTTGTTGTAAGGCAAGGCTGCCTTCATGCTGGGTCCCTGGTGCACAGGTAGGATCTTCTGCTTCTTTTCTGTGTTGTATTACTGCTAGTGGCGTCCGCTGCCTTGTTTGGGCTCACAAACCACAGACTCATAAGCCAAATAAAACTTTTTTATGAAGTGCCCAGCTTTGATTATTTTTCTAAAGTCACAAAGTAAACTGATTCAAATATTTAATCATTTAAAAAAACTAGGTTCCGTTATTAAGTCTTACCCAAAGGGTTTTGAAAAAATTAGGGAGCAATGTTGAAGGCTAGAAATCATTTAGTGTTTTCTCTTAAAACAAAAAAAATATTTTCAAGCCTTCAGTGAAATGAGTGTTTAAAGATCAGAAGAAAAAGAGGAAAATCTTTCCTTGGAATCTAGGAAAGAACAGAAATTGTAAACAAGTCAAGAGTCATGCACGGTAACTACGGCAGCAGGGTTACTGTAGTGAGTGAGGAATAAGAACTGCCTATTGGGAAACAGGACATTGATGGTGACTTACTCAAGGTAGGTCTTGAGTTCTACCTGGGCATGATCCTACTGGTTTGAGAGGTGGATGGTGGGTGAAGAACTGCAAAGAACAAGATCCGATTATTCTTGCAGGAATGGTTTCTGCTATAAAGAAAACGGAAACTGCTGCGGGGCCACAAAATGCCAAAGGCATTGTTTTGCTTTGAAGATGATAAAAACATTTTCCCTCATGGATGGGAACAAAATGGAGAAACAACTAGTGAAGAAACAGGAAAGAAGAAATACTTCATGGACTGAGGCCTAGGAGAGTGTTGGGAAGAGGAGAAGCAGAATGTTTGTGCTGGATGAACTTTGAAGGGTTTAAGTCAGCGGGATTGGGAACCAGTTTTGATCAGGTTGCATCCACATGTGGAGGTGCAGCTTGCACTGAGATGGTGGCTGGTTGCTGCCTCCCTGATGTCTGAAGCGGGGCTGCCTCAGCACACCTGCAGATGCTGTGCAACTGGGGGGACTTGGATGAAATGGAAACGTTCAGGCTCCTCAGTCCCAGCTGGTTGTACCTTGTAGAATGTTGAGGGCAGGGTTGTGAAACATTTCAGTGCTTCCAAAGAAACCAGAAGCTTGGGTTTTATGTGAAATATCCTGATTTTTATTTTGGTTCACATTTAGGGGGTGATAGGGAGCCCCCATCTGCGTGCCAGACTTAAGACTGTGGACTGTTAGATTGCAACTTCTAGTATGAAAGGGGAGATTGTGGCATTGGATATGACAGAGACCATGAAGCAAGAGATAGACCTTGTATCCTGTTGGTCAAGAAAGCACCAGTCGCTGAACAGGAATTAAAAATACAATCAAATGATCAGACATCAGTCAGCCTATGAACCGTCTGACTCATGTGTGGCTGTAAAAGTAGATTTACTAGCTGCTCTAAATGAAGACATGAATAGAAATAAGATGAGAGGCAATGGATCCCTTCATGTTCTGAAAGTACTTCCTTTCCAGTCTCTGTCTCGCCATGACACATGTGTGCCTGAGCACCTGTGCTAGTCACATTGCCATGACTTGGCAACTGAAAGAATCAACTGATAGGAGGAAAGGTTTTGGCTCAAGATGGCAGAGGTTTCATGCCTTGGTTGGTGAGTCCATTGCTTGGGCACGTGGCGAGGGAGAACATCACAGGGGAATGTCATAGCAGAGCAGAGCTGATTGCTTCGTGGTGGTCAGGAAGCAAAGAGTGCGTGAGAAAGGGAGGGAGAGGAGGGTCCAGGACACCCCCCACCAGGGACCTACTTTCTCCAACCAGGCGCTGCTTCCAGCAGTGTCTACCACCTCCGGGGTGGGCCACTAGCTGGGGACCAAGCCTTCAACATATGAGACTCTGGGGACATTTCAGGTCTGAAAGATAAACATCACTCTTGCACATGCTCAAACAACTCTATCTAGTGTATCTTCCTCTGTTGCTTGTTCTGTTCTTTGTTTCTCCTCTGTTCTGGTCCCAAAGCCTCAAGAGAATTCTGCATAAAAGGAGCAGCTTACACTGGAAAGGAGGAAAAATAGAGAATTCAATCCAACTCATCTCCTTGCCCTGCCTTATTCTTTCCTTAAGGCTAATGAAAAAGATGGTGGTTTCCTACATTATAAAACTAAGTTGGATTCCATTAATGTTATAATCTCCTTGGTCCCATGTCTAATCTGGAAAGCATGGGAAAAAATGGAAAGTTTATATACAGAAAAAAACCTTTTAGATTAGCCTTTGTTTTGCTTGGAAAATGTATGACTCTGCCTGGAGATAGTAGAACAGTGCAGATCCTTTATGGTGTGGCAGGAATATTGTGACATTTCCTAAACATAATAGCCTCATGGTTTCTTGGATAGAATGTGTCTACAAGAAACCTTCAAAAAGTTGTTTTGTAAACTCAACAGAAACTTGAGATTAAAATGCCATTTTTGGCTTTAACTGCATTAATTGCTTAGATAGTACCATATGTGCATTTTTGAAGAGTTCAGAACAAAATATTTAATCATCTGTACATTCAGTTGTATCTGTAACTCTTAAGTAGGAAATGTTCCATTTTAACACATTTCTTTTCTTACAGGTAATTGTAAGTGCCTCTTTGTTGTGAGAAACTCAAACTAAGACTGACACGTATCATCCAGAGCAAAGATCTAAGTAATGGTCACAGGGCATTACCAAGGATTGGCAAAAGTTTTGTGCAGGTAGAAATTGTTGGTGCCCACTCATGGTGACCAGCTCAATGTCTGACCTATGCAAAGGACTCTAGTCATTGGTAAAACATGAATAAATGGGTCATGTGACAGGGGTAAATGGGTAAGTTGATGGGTAACTATTTTTTCACTTTGATTTATGCTTCAGTGAGATTAATTTTCTCAGAGACTTTTAGGTAGTGAGCATTGGTACTGCACTGCCCAGCTCCATACATTTTCTGGTGTGCTTACACAGCCTTTCTACATTGAACTAATTGTTGTTATTGTTTTTTTTTTTTTTCTGTAGCATTCTTTCAACACTGAGTAGATACAGAAAGATTGTATTTTCTAAGAAATCCAAGAGGGGGCTTCAGTCTATTTTTCAATATTCTTAGACTCTGTTCTATAGAACATTAATATGATTTAAGATGTTAAAGAGGTCTGCCAAAAAAAAAAAAGTTTAAATGGTCTGGTACAGCATTTGGAGACTGGATATCCAGAAGAGTCTCCATGTATATAAGTTTATTAAGGGTTCTGAAAAGTCCCTCAATAAAAGAAATAGGTCAAGCAGTCTCAGCTTTTGACCATGGAGTCTATTTCTAATGATATTACACGTATTCCATACAAGAGGCTTAGAAAATGCTGCCGTGCCCTACATTTGTACCATTGTGAAAATTCTTAATACATTCTACATCAAATTGAATGATTGTAAAGAAGGTATAAAATAAGGAGAAATTAGGACATCATTTCCTTTCTGATTCTTATAAGGTTTATCTTTATTTTTTAGAAATACACAGCAATCTTTAAAAGTATGTGAAATATGTGAGAGTTGGTTGAGACCAAATGGGACCTTTTGCTTAACAATGTATAATTTTGTAAGCCAATGGAGACAGTGAACTTTGGAAAGTGGGGAAAGAGATACACTTACTTTATTGGCCATTTCCATTTTGTCTGTGATAAATTCAGAACTGCCACTGAATTACAATATACTCAATTGTCTCCTTACAGAATGAATTCTACACTGAACCCAAAATGTACAGCACTCCAGTATTGGCAGAAAATTGTCTCTTGACATGCTTACTTACATATCATAGAGCACAAGGCAGTTTTGAGATGAGAGAACATTAGATATTGTCTGTGTCAATGTGATCAGGAATGCATTTCATAAGAAACTAAAATCCATTTTCTATTAGATTTATATATATATTTTCACTGTTGGGGAAAGAAAAATGTAAATATATGAATAGATCTGTTGATAATAAATATATATTATGTAATTTATTGCAAAGACTATATGCATACTGAATTCTTAGTCTGATGTACTCATGTTTTAAAAATTGAGGAGCTGAACTGCAAAACAGACCAGAAATTCAGCATTATGTGATTTATCTATATTTTACTTTTACTATGTCCTGGAAGTAGTAACCTTACTAAAGACAATCATCTCAGCTATATGGCAAAAGTTCCCCTTGATCAACTCAGCAGAATACTTACAGAGGGAAAGATACTCGCTCAACTTTTTAGCCATGCAACTTTTAAAATTTGGGCTCATCAGACTTTTTTTTTTTTAAGGAATTATAAACGTGGTAAATATAAAATATATTTAAAGATTTAATGATGGTGAGATGACAGCTCTGGAGATCTGGGTTCTCCTCAGTCCTCTTTTGCTGGGCTTCACCCCTTTTCTAGGCCTTAGAAGTAGGGTTTTATTAGACTGGAAAGCCCCTCTTAAATCTAGTAACTTCCTGGTAATAAACTGATAAAGTTCCTCTCCTTAGATCCCTGGATGGAGTATTTGGCGGTTCTAGAATGATGTGGTTGCAGAGAAAGCCTAGTTTCTCAGAACTCTGAATTTAAAATACCCCCACTACTGCATGGAAGAACAGGCGAAGTACATTGCCCTAAATATCTTGCTGTGGGTTGGGGCTTTAAAACTGGCCAATGTCAAGTGCATAGCACTGATATATGCTTGGATTAGTGTCTATAAACACCCCATGGGTGCAGTTCAGATCCTCAAACCACCCACCTAACACTGCTAAAATTCCATCATATTTTGTGTGAGCAAAAACAGAGTTTAAAAGAAATTATGTCATTGATTTGTGGTTTTATCTGTTGCAGCAACTTGCACTAATTATCCTGAGTAATAAAATCAGAAACAATCAAATAAGCCAGCAGTCAAGTATGTCCATGAAATTTCGTCCCTGCAAATATTTTCATGCTGGTTGATCTCATTAATAATGGAGCAAAATTGTTCACAAGCCCCTTGCATACTTACCAATAGTCTAGGAATGTATTATCACTTGGAAACAAGCAGGAATGGACTGACCAAGCATGTCAAAGGGCCGTGGGCTGCTATTTTGTTTATCTTAGTGAAAACCATATTCACAGCCAGCATGGCTTACATTCCTTTTGCCTTTGGGCCTAAGGGAGTTTGCACATGTACATTACGGGTTGACTTCTGGGACTTGTGCACCAGAGCCATGGTAATCTCGTACAACTCAGGCAAAAATATTTACTTTTTGGTATTCACTGTTGCTGACAATTCACTAAAATGTCTGCTTGGCTCTGTCCTGAGATGCTTTATCAGGCAGCATTAACTTGGAGCTGGTCTACGTATATCACATTTTCTGTTGGATAAAGAAAAAATATAAATTGAGTCAGACATAGCTGGGTAATTTTCCGGCAGAATAAATATTCTTGGCAAAAATGGCACCATTTGGGTTCAGTAAGAGACTGATAGGTCCACCTGGCTAACGATATGGAGGGAATGAGCTGATTGGAGGTGGCAGCCACACCATGCAGTATGATTTCAGCATGACAACCAATGGCTATGTGACTCAACATGCATCAGGAATCACTTGATCACTGAGAGTATCATTTTGATTTGTAAAGTGGGGAAATTCGTACCTGGTAGCCTCCTTCACACGTGTCCTCTAATCCATATGTAAGATAGTATGTGTGACAGAGCTGATGCAGTGTCACACCAGGAAATTATTCTGACTAATCTATGGTTACTGGTCAGGTGTTGTGAACCAGTCAGAAAGGCACAAATGAGCCTGCTTTTCATGTGTCAAAGCAGAGATTCTGTGGAAAAGCTAAAGGAAAGTGACAGCTCTCACTCCAGTCTCCCACAATTGCTCACTTACTAAAAGCGGGGTCACCCTTCTTAGAACTTTTTTGACTCCTATAGGAATTCCAACCTCAAAATGCAAAACACTATTTTTGATTCTGGGTTAATTAGCACTTTAAAATTAATTAAGTAGGCAAACACTGCTGGGGCCTTCAAAAGAGGGAGAAAAAGCATCCCAGATACAGACAGAAATCATGTGATACAGATCGTAAAGTTTCTCCTGAGCTGGATTTAATTAGAAGTTGCTGGAACCATTTGGCATGCAAACAGCTGCTGTCAGATCTGCACAGCATTTCCCAGCCTTGGAACAGCTGTATGTAGTTTTTCTTTCTCCTTCCAACTAGACCTATGTAGAAAACCTGTTATGTTCTGGCAGGGGTTTGGAATTATTCTCATGAGCTAATCAGAGCAGCTTAGACAATACATGAAAAAGATTTGAGTACTTTATATCTAAACAATCCTTTGCCCTTATTTTGCTGGAGCTTACTCAGTATGCTTTCAGTGTGAGTTTGTGAAATATTTTGGAGGAAAAATATTTCAAAGTACCCTAGAATCTCCAGCAGTGTTGCAGAGGGTTTGTTAAACTTTGACCCACCACAGTTTTAGTGCCTTTAAACTTACGTGTGAGCTGGCGGCACTCCTTAGCTCAGGCATTTAGAATGTGCTACTAATCTTAATGAGGTGGAGAGGCAGGGGATTTTGAATTTTCAAAAAATCAGAATCCTGTACAGATGAAGCTTTTTGGCTTGGGTGGCCACCGTGCAAATGGATCATTGTGGTCACAAGAGAAGAGGGTGAATGTCTATTGTGTGGCCCATTCTCTCTACCAGGGGAAACAAATTCTAAACTCCTGCTTCACCAGTAATCAATAGTATCATACAATCCTGAATGAGGAAGTACAGGAGGAGGGAGAGAGAGAGAGAGAGAGAGAGAGAGAGAGAGAGAGAGAAAGAGAGAGAGGCTGTTGAATCTGAATCAAAAACATACAACAGAGAAGGGTTTAAAAACTACTGGACTTTGATTAAGAACCTAATGAGACTGTGGCCCTATTCCCAGGGGCTACTCCTAATCCTCAATTCTGTCAGCGCAGAATTAGGGGCTACTCCTAATCCTCAATTCTGCCTGTTCGACCAGGCAGGCAGGGCAGCCGTAAACCCCATCAGCTTGCAGAAAGTGTGCTCAAATCCATTCAGGCTGTCATAATAGATTAGGGTGGGTGAGGTGGCTTATTCACAAGAGGAGATGCTCTCTCAAAACTCTGGAGGCTGAAAATCCAAGATCAAGCCACCAGTAGCAGGTTGAATGTCTGGTGAAATTCTCTTTGTTCAGATTCCTGAGGCTCTATTTCCTAATAAAAGAGCTCATTTAATTTGTAGCGTTATCACTTAAAGTGACAACTACAGGGCAAGTGAACATGGAGGCGCAGTATTTGAGATTGCTTGAGATTTTGAACTCATGTTGGGCATGCAGTGTTCAGGCAGACCAGGGAGGGATCTAACAGGGATTTCCAGGAAGTGAGCCGAGTCACCCTTGAAGGCTTGTTAAGCCCTGCCATATTCAGTTGTTGGAGATTGTACATATACTACGCAGATCAAAGCAGCCTTGTCACCATGCACACAACCCTCCCAAATGGAGCTTGAATAAGGGGACAAGAGAAAAGGGAGGGAGCGTAAGACATAGGCCCATAGTTTATGGCATTGAAGGATCCTGTATGCACTGGTAAGCATCTTGACCTTCATCTAGCAGGCAGTGAGACACCACTGGAGAGGTCTGAAAATGGATCCTCTGCCCTGAAATCCTGTGGGAGTTTAATCCCCTCAATCATAAGATAGTGGTGTTGAGACAGTAGAAAAAAACCTGACTAGTGTTTGGAGGTGGCACATGTGAGGAATGATTAGAACTAGCAAAAATTCATCAGGGTGGAGACCCAATGATTGAATCTTGACAGTTTTATGAGAACAGCGAGAGATATCAGGTAGACAAGCCAGACATCGGACACACGCCTTGATATGAAACTAAAGTTGTATTTCTCAAATTGTGGTTCCTTGTTCTCCAATAATAAAATGGCAGCCAAATCATCTAAAAGGCTGATCCAAAATGCAAATTCCTGGATTTTAGTTCAGATGGACTATATTAGAAACATCCCAGGTTTGGACCCAGGAATTGTTATTTTTGTAAGTATGGCAAATAATTTGATGTACTCTGAACCTGGATAGATGTAAATTTGTTGTAATCTGAGCCTGAGCAGATGTAATTATATTAAAAGATTTGAAAAACAAAATATTGGTCTAGGTGAGAAAAGAGAGACACTAACATTAGGAAAAAGAAAGGAACTAAACTTTTTGATGATAGAGGAAATTCTGCAGTTCAGTTGCTCCAACTGTAATACATAAAATATTTATGTGTTTTGGCCCCTGTTTCTTCCATTTTTCATGATAAAGTACCACAAGTTATTTGAATGAAATTATGAATTATGTATGTCCCATGCCAATTCCAACTGACAGAATGTCATCATTTAAGTTTTTAAAAATAAGAAATTACAATTATTAATCATTAACAATGTGACTATGCAATTTATCATGCAGGGGTAGTTGGAGAGTTAAAAGTAAATGCTAAAATGATTTAAGTAATGTAACTTTTGAAGTATTTGCTTACAGAACTACATATTGATTTTATTATACTAGTGGACCTATATATAATCTTATTCACAAAAGTAATTTTTTGAAAAATATAATCAAGCAAGGAAAAAGTAACACATAACCATGTGCATTATGTTAAAAGAAAACTTCTTTCTACCAGTCATCTGAAGATTAAAAATAGCATGAGTAGAATAGTTGTTCTTGGAACACATTTCCACAACTTAGTCGGTTTTTAGGCATTCTTTCTCTAACTCCTTGTTGCCGGAATTTTCTGAAGAATTTTTAATTTCAATTCACTCTTACTTTTTCTATAAAATTAAGCACCATCTACTTCAAGGTTATATTTTCTGACTAATATAGATGTGTAAATTTTGATGCATTTAATTAACATTCCTCTGGATTCCAATGTTTTTACTTTGGAAAATTGTCCAGCTGGGTATTAAGGGGCTCACTTTGGTAACATATACACCAACTGGGTGTTAAAATATCTAGGGATGCAGGTAAAATCGGCACATTAGGAAATATTTCTTTTAACACTGACATAGATAACTATTTTGGTTCTAATATTTTTATGAGCACTGCCTTTTTTTCTTTCATTTAAAATTTTTTTCTGGACATACTGTAGTTATTATGAAAAATGTCAAAATTTTCTGTATGACTCATTTGAATATTTCACTATGCTTCAACATCTCAAGCCTTCTGATTTTACTACAGTTTGGTAAAGATTATATATTTATTCAATCAAAAATAAAATTCATCAAATATAGAAATTCCAGAGTAATGCTATTCCAAGGCTCAGCTGTGGAATATGTAAAATGAACCATTGCAGCAAGTGACATCAGCAAGGTGAAGAACAGAAAATCCAGCCCCCTGTCTCCTCATAGAAACACTGATAAAGCAGCAGTTTTGGGCAAAACTACCTTTCTCTGAGCCAGAACACTTGTTTGAAAATTCCAGAATCCACTTAACAAGTTGTACATCTCAAATGAGCATAAGATAAAGAAAAACCACTGGGTAAAAAGAACAGTTTCACCTTAGCTATGTGGTCCTCTGCCATACTGGCACAACTCATCCCTGAAAGACATCCATTCACCCCCAGAATTCTTCCTGGAAAGTGAAAGCAAGTCAAGGATGCATGTGATATTTACAGTATTTTAGGGAGCTACCTGAGGGAGAGTCTGTCTCACCGCAAGCCACTGAGGCGGCCAGCACCAGTACAGTACAATTAGAATCATTGTACCTAAGAAGAAAACGTTGGGAGAGGGGCTTTTAGCAGTGTGTACAGCATAAAAGAATGGAAAAAGGATGCACAATCCCAAACTCCTTCAGGATGAAAGGTGGACAGCAGACATGCACTTAGACATGCACTGCGCTAGGCAAAGGGGGCAGGTGGCTTGCAAAAGCTGGCAAGGCTGTTTCAGAGAGAAAGAAGACACACAATACTGAAATTCTTCCCTTAGGAGGTGTGGAGATGAGTAAAGCATGCATCACTACAGGAAGCATTTGAGAGGCTCCCAGAATTTCTAGGCAGGCTTACTGGTGAAAGTTTTCCACTGGCGAAACTAGTCTCTAAATACTTGGGGGGAAATGACTGCTTTTTCAGATGCATAATACCAATACAAAGCTACAGGAAATACAAAGAACCAGGGAAATATATCATGATCAAGGAAAAAGGTAGAGAAAAAATAAAGAATACAATCTATTGTGTTAGCTTTTCCATCTCTGGGACATAATATCCAGTACTCACAACTTAGAGGAGGAGAGGATTAATTTGGCTTATAATTTCAAAGGATTCAGTCCATGGTTGGTTGGCTTTAAGGCAGAAAGTTCCTGGCAGAAGAGTGTGGCAGAGCAAAGATGCTTATTCCATGGTAGACAGGAAGCGGAGTAAGAAAAGGGTGCCAAGGAGGTGTGTATCAGAAATCAGATATAGTTAATATCCAAGGTAATGCCATTATAAGCCACCAAGATATATCCATAAGCGTGCTTTACTAATCCTCTAGGTAGCTTGCAGACTAGTCAAATTGATAATTAAATTTAATTGTTGCATGCATATATATTATGCAGGAAGAAATTACTAGATAGGAGAATCCTCAATGGTTGTCTGCATGCTTGAGAATCTGAAGGTCAGTAGCTGCTCAATCAAAAGCTGAAAGCTATGAACAAGAGAGATTAAGTATGTGGTTCAGCTATGAAATTTCAGTCTGAAAGTTCCCTGAAAAGTGCATTGAAAAGCTGGAGAAACTGGAATCTGATGTCTACTGGTGATGGCAGTAGCAAAAGATGCACTGGTCAAAAAAGAGAACAGTTCAAACTCAGGCCAGCTTCCTTTTTCACCCCAGTTGAGCTTTAAGCCACGTGGATGGTACTACTCATCAGAGTGAGTCTTCTTCGCCATGCAGTCTGCTGGCCTACTCGCCAGTTCCCTCTGGAACCCTCCCACAGACACATCCAGAGGTGCTTCACTGATTTGCTAGCCATCTCTTAATCCAGCCATGTTGACGACCATAATGGAATGGTCACTATCTCTAATAGTTAGCCTTAAAGAAATAGAGGTCTATGAAATTCCTGAAAATTACTCAGGATCAGTGAGTTACAAGGCAACAAAGACAGACAAGTAAAATCAGGAAGATGACACCTGAATAAAATGAGCTTATTAACAGAGAAATTATGAAAGCAAGTCAAATGAAATTCTTGAACATTAGATTGCAATAACTGAACTGAAAAATTCAACTGAAGACATCAGTAACAGATCGGTCAAGAAGAAGAATCAGTGAACTCAGAATTTCTGATTGAAATTATCCAGTGAGAAGAAAAAAACCAAGAAGAAATAAATAGTTACAAAACCTTTGAAACTATGGGATGGAATCAAGTAAACCATTATTTGTATCCTGGGAATTCAAGAAGCAGAACAGAGAGAAGAAAATGGCCAGAGCACTTACTCAATGGAATTACAGCTGAAAACTTCCCAAATCACTAGATGGGAATGGATAGTTAGATTTGTGAAGCCAAGAAGATCCAGAGTAGCATCAGTCAAAGAAGTTTCCATTGATACTCTTATGCTCAAGTTGTAAAAAGTCAAAAACATAATTTTGAAAGCAATAAGAGAAAAATAATCAGCAACGGCACTGGTAAATCCATCAGTGGATTCCTTCACAGAAACCTTGCAGACCAAAAGGGAAGCAGATTGGTCAGACCTTCAAACCTATGCAAGTTGAAAACACACACACAAACACACACACACACACACACACACACACACACCAAAACAAACTTCCAACCAAGAACATTATACCTGGGAAAATCATTTTTTAAAAATGCAGGAGAGATAAAGACTTCCCCAGACAATCAAAAGCTGAGGGAATAAACTACCATTTTGAACTGTTTTACTGGAAATGCTAAAGGAAGCATTTTGGATTGAAGTGAAAAGGACTCTAACAACAACATAAGAACATCTGAAAGCATAAAACTCACTCGTAATAGTAAATATGTTCACAAATACACAATAGGGTAATATTTAATGGTGGTAAGGAAAGTGTTTTAATTTTAATATGAAAATTAAGAGACAAAAATATTGAGAATATCTATAATCACAAAAATTTATTGAAAGAGTAACAATATGCAATATAGAAACAATTGGCAATCATAACATAAAGTTTGTGTAGAGGAAGCAGTTGTGTAGAGTTTTTGTAATTATTGCTATAGGACTAAAACAGATGGTGATGAACTATATGATGTTTTATGTAAGCCTCATAGTAACAAAAAATTTCACAAATATACATAATAAAGAACAGTCTACAATATATATAATAAAAGAACAGTCTACAATAAAGCATAGAAAATGTAAAGGAAGATAGTAAGAGAGGAAAAGAATTACATTATAGACAGGAAATAGATAAAGTAGCAAAAGTAAATCTTTTACTAGTAGTAATAACTTTAAATGTAAATGAACTAAATTTCTCAATCAAAAGACAGTCTGACTCAATGGATAATAAAATAGGACCCATGTAAATGAACTAAATTTCTCAATCAAAAGACAGTGTGACTCAATGGATAATAAAATAGGACCCAAGAATATTCTGTTTACAAGAGATTTAGTTTAAACTTGAGGATATACATAGGTTGAAAATGAGGGAATGGAAAAGTTATTTCACAAAAACAGTAACTAAAAAAAGTAGGTGGCTACAATGATATTAGACAGAAAAGACTATGAATAAAAACTATAGCAACAAATCAAATATGGTGGTGTCTGTAATCCAAGCACTCAAAAGGCTGAGGCAAGAAGATTGCCAAAACTTCAAGGCCAATCTGGATTACATAGTGAGTTCAAAGCTAGACTGAATTACCTGGTGAGACCTTGTCTCAAAAAAATCAAAAAAACAAAGCAAACACTCCTCACCCCCTCAAAAAACACAAAACTATAGCAACAGACACAAATATTATATAGGATGTCATTAATTTATCATTATAAACACATACATGCCCAATATCAGAGCATTTAAATAGACAAGGCAAATATTCACAGAAGTGGAAAGAGAAGTCAATAATGACACAAAACTTGTAGAACATTTCATTATACCACTTTCAGTAGTGGATAGACCACACAGACAGTAAATCAACAAGGAGATGCTGAACTTGAATAACAATATGGAGCAGTCAGATCACTAATACATACAGAACATTCCATCTAATAGTAGTGGAATACATCTTCTCATGTACACACAGAACTTTTTCTATTATAGATCACATGTGGAGCTATAGAACAAATATTAATAAATAAAAAAGATTGAAATTGTATATTTTCCAACTACAATTGTATAAGATCACCCTATTGATAATAGCATCAAGAAGAATAAAACATTAGGGAGAAGCTTAAAGAAGGAAGTAAAAGTCTTGCACACTGAGAACTACAAATCATTAATGACAAATTTTAAAAATTCATATAATTAAATGAAAGACATCTCAAGTTCACAAATTGGAAACCTTAAAATTTCCATGCTCCACAAAGTTATCTGCAGATTCAAAGATATTCTTATCAAAATCCTATGGGTATTATTCAAAGAAATAGAAAATAACATTCTTAAAATTTATATTGAAACTCAAAGGACCTCAAACAGCTCAAGAAATATTGATCAAGGACAAAGCTGAAAGACCACATTAACCTGATTTAAAAGTTTATTTGATTTTGTATCTTGAACAACTACTTCTAAGATAACAATATGTAAATTATCAGCTAGTGATTTCTTAGTGGTTTTTTTTTGAAATTCTGTATTATTTCTACCTTTTTTCTGTTTTGCTTTTTTTTCTCTAAAAAAAGATTATTTCAATGCTACAGTGATCAAAACAGTATGGTACTAGCACAGAGACCAATGAAACAGAAATGAAAGCCTTAAAATAAACCCATGCATGTACAGTTAACTGACATTTGACAAAGGTACCAAGAAAATAGATGGGGAAAAGATACTCTTTTCAACAAACAGTAGTGGGAAAATGGGTAGTCTGCTTGCAAAAGAATAAAATTTGACCCCTTCCTTACAACGTATAGAAAACAGACTACTTCTAGATGAAAATATACAGGAATAATTTTTTAAAATATGGCAGCAAAAACATAGGCAACAGAAGTAAAAATAAACAATGGACTACACAAAGCTAAAAAGCACACACAGTGGAGAAAACATCAAAACACAAATAAAACCCTGTGGAATGGGAGGAAAAGTCACACAACATCCCATACGCTGTAGTCAGGGAGATTGTAAGGGAATGGATTTAATACAGGGCACATAAATTTATAGGGCTGCTTTATAATATTCAGCCAAGAAGTCAAATGCAGAAGAGTGCAAAAGGTCTGTTCCATGCACTAGAGATGCAAAGAAGGCCTGAATCCCAAAGCAATGTCTATGCAAGTTCATATCGGGAGGCTGAGGAATCTACAATGGAAGATGGAAAGGTCTGCACTGGAAAGTCCAAAGGCTAGTGGTAGATGCTAGAGAATCTGCACCAAAAGGCTAAAGGACCTGTACCAGAAGGCTAAGGAATCTGTCCTGGAGGCAAGAAGTGACTCTCAACACAGAGGCAAAGACCAGAGCTCTCTCAAAGAGAACGTCAGCCATCCCCAGTAACAGTGAGGACCAGAACTCTGTAAGAGCAGTGGAGTTCTTATCAGGAAAATCAGCCACAATAAAGCCTTTCCTGGAATGTCAGCGGCATGCAATCTTCCCCTCCCTCCCTCGGGCGGGTCTTGCAAACCCAGGAACCTCCCCGACTCAGTTCAGTTGGGCATGCTCACTCAAATTGACCATTCATTAGTCCACCACATCATACATATGTATAATTATTATGTGTCAATTAAAATGAATGGAAAAAACTTAAGGCAAATGGTAATGTGTACAGGACGACAGAAAGAGACCTAAAGCAGATCCAGGTAAACCAGGATCTGTTGTTGCCTTGCGTAGGAGGTAGGTACTCCTCATGGGTCTCATTTCCATTATGAAACTGAAAATTAAGACTTGGGAGGAATGGGTGGAGTTGTGCACGGGAGTGGGAAGGCAACGAAGCTAAAGTAAGTGCCTGTATCCAGCTGGAAGCACTTAGAAGGTTTGTCCTAATGCTGGCGTTTCAAATCACTGCAGAACTCTGCCTCTCCTCTGGAGGATGAGCTTGAAGATGTGACAGAATGCATCTCCAAACAGTAGCATAATGAGAGCTCCTATCCATTTGCTGTGCTCACAGTGTGTTATTGAAACTCTCCTCACTCAGATAGGCGGAGCCTTTGCTGCCTCCACTTCTTGGTGAGTAAACGTGTGATTGCAAAACACAAAACAAAAAAAAGTGACAGGATGGGTCTATATCATAAAGTTGATACAAGTGCAGCCGGGCTCCCTTCAGGATGGCTCCTTGGGGTCCTCCCTCTTGGAACCTGGCCACTGTGTTGTAAAGACCACAAAGCCACATGTGCCAGCCATGTGGGTGAGCTGGCTAGGGTACAGTTGGTACAGCCCCGGATACTGTTGCATGGAACAGCTGCACAGTGATCAGTAAAGAAATAACCATTTATTAAGCTTTTATATTTTGGGGTGAATTTTTACACAATCATATTTGAATGTCACAGAGTGGATTTCACTTTCTAACTTCCAGGTGTATTAGCTGATAGAATGTGTCTGGAATATGTGATCTTTCTTCAAGGACAAGTATACTGTGGGGTGAGAGAGCAGAGTCCCTCTGCTTCAGGATCTAAAGCCAGAGACTAGGAAGTGGTTATCTGTCCCTTGAGGGCTCCCTGACAGATTGATGCTAAGACATAAAGACCATTCATTTAAGACATCGGCACAGCACCTATCAACTCTGTCGCGCACTTGACTTATTGGAGATGTAAAGGAAACAAATGCCTGTATGCTGCTTTCAGTCCCCGGAAATCCTGATTTAGTTGGTATGGGATTGAGTCTGCATATCGCTATTTTTTCAAAAAACTTCTCTAGGTGATTAAAAAGTAAATCCAGTTGTGCAAAGCACTTGGTTAGATGGACAGCAGCCTCCTGAGCTCAGTGAATAAAGGGAAGGCTACAAGTGAGAAAACACAGTCAGATGTAAAGATCAACTGATCCAAAAAACAAAAGTGGACAGAGCCTCTGTAGAGAAATGGACTTCGACTCACAGGCAACACAGCAGGGTCTGGTCTGCATTTGTGTGGTTCAAGTTGATTTTCCCAAGTGGCCCGTGATAATTACTGGGAGAAAAACCCTAAATTCAGTTATCATTTCCTTCTGGACTCATAAAGATGGATTTTCTGGCTGCTTCATGCCTTTAATGGGGCCATGAGATTAGTACTGGCTACTAAACTCTGAATTGGAGGAGGTGTTTGAAGGTCAAGATCTTGCACAATGCTTTTTCTCTTCGAAACAAGCAATATTTGGAATGTGACTATCCTTTAAGCCTGAATCCCTAAGCCATCCTACAGAATCTGAACACTACTGCAAAATGCCATTGTATGTACAGTGTGAAGGAGAAGTTTTTTCCTTTTGGGACCATTAAGACTGTGGCATAGAGACAGAGACAAACAAGCATGCATTTCTAAGCAGAAGATAAACACAATTTTTAGCCTTTTGAAGGAAGTTACATCCAGAGTCTATTTATAGGAAATAAAAAGACAGTAAGAGACAGAATTTTGGGTTCATGCTTCATGAATTAAAGCAACATGCTTTCCCTCAAGTCAGAGAACTAAATATTGTATTTTATTTAGAAACCGGTATTTGGATGCTGGCAGCTTTCTCCTAGGGGTTAGTTGAATCCTATGCCAAGTTCACACTCATGGAATTAATTGACTGCACTACTTTTAACATAAGGTATCAAAGCCTTCCACATTAGTGATCCATACAAAACAAACTGTACCACATAGGCTGTGGTTTTCAAGAAGGCTTCTATTAAATGAACTACTCAACATAAGTTTGTGGCAGGGGAAGGGGAAATGGAAACACTCACACTCACTTAGAATGGCCTTTTGTATTTTTCTTCTAATTTTATACTCAAGGGCATTTTTTTCATAGCATTTTAGTATTCAGAAGTCAACATTAGTGGCAGAATTTACTTTTACTCGTAGGACTCTTTCCAGCGCTTGTCACAGAGGACAAAGTAGCTCTTTTAATAGGAAAGCTTACACCCAGAAATCTCATTGTAAATGCAGTTTGATTAATGTATTGAGCTTTACTATGGTCTTTTTATTGCCATATAAATTCTTAAGGCCAACTTCACCTCTAGTTTGCTTTGTGAAGCTTCATCTTGTGTTTGCTACCTGTTAGTTGTTCTCTGGATTCTTTTCATTTAGGATTGTCTCTCAAGAAGCTTCACTTTGCTAAGAACAAGTGCCCAACTACTGCAGAATATTTTGGTATTAATTTCAGCATTTTCACCTAGCATTTCCTTGTTTTCCTTTTGCATTTCATGATGAGGCACACAGATAAGCCTAAAAGATGGAAAGGTCAAAGGTCTGACATTTAGTAGACAGGAATACTATTGAGACAAAAATATTTGCCCAGAAGCAGAAGCAAAAGGAAAGGGTCATTCTGAACCCATAAAACTATAGAAGAGATACTTCACAGGGGGAATAACAGCACATTGATAGAAATCTGAGGTATAGTAAGACCAGCAGGGCAGGAGATAATAGTCATTGACAAGACAGGCTATTATTTACAGCTCCTGTAAGGACGATGCCAGGTATGACACAGTGGACCACCTGGAAAAGCATCGGCAGAACAGGAGACAGAGGGAGACAGGATACAGAGGCAATGGGATTTACTGTGGCTCCACATGGTAAAACATGAGGGATGGTGGGTTGACTTAGGAGGACTTGCGGGAATAACCTTAGCAGGCTGTGGGTAGTAGAAACGATCTCTAACTGCCTGACAGTTACCCTGGGTTGATAAGGAAGATGGATAGTAAGGTAGATCATAAGGGTCAATAAAAAGGTGGTTGGGATGTGGGCTGCTGAGTGGCTGATGTGTATTTGGCAAGCACACTTGGGGGAAAATTGTTTACTGTTTCTAGTTATTGGCGAAACCCTGGGAGGGTGAGTCCCCTCAAGATCAGCCAGGACCTCAGTAGCAAAGCATCAGAATACAGATATATGCCATAGTCATTAAAAGGAAGATGGTGCTAGTTCGTGGCATCAGAAAGACCCAGAATAGTTAGGTAAAGCTCTTGAACAGAGGCAGCAGTATTAGTTACCTATGGTATGTAGCAAATTACCTCAGTTCTTAGCAGTCAGAGCCAACAGAGATATATTATCTCACAGTTTAGGTATGTAAGGGTCTATCTTTATACTAACAGAGTCCTCTCCTCAGAGTCTGTCACAAAGCATCGGTGAAGACATCGGTCACAGCTGCAGTCATGGAACACCCAAGCTCATTCAGCTTTCTCCTGGGAGAGTTTGGTTCCTTGAAGATTGCTGGACTGAGCGACCCAGCTCCTGTCTGACATATGGCTCTTTCCATAGATAGGCTCACCATATACCAGCTGGTTTCCATCAGTGAGCAAACAAGAGAGGGTAAGGTCCCAAGATGGAAGCCACAGTGTTCTATAGCTTAACAGTAGAAGTGACATCCCATCACTTTTGTTCCTTAAATGTGCATATCACTGTGTTGATCCCACAATCAAAAAGAGTGAATACCAGCAAGCAAACATGGTGTGCATTCAGTAGGTGCCTGAGGGACTCAGTGGTCAGACTCTCACCTTCTGCACCAAAGCTTTTCAGCTTCTTGGAAATTTGAGATGACCCAAGACTTGGGAGGCCTTCACAAACAGGGATGAAATTTGGACAGGAAGACACACTTGAGAGTACTTATAATTATGCAGGAATAAGCCAAGACTGTCCCAGGCAAAAAGAGATTCATGACCATGTCAGTTAAACCCTAAGGAAGATGAATTTGTTTCCTAACTTCCTGCTGCAGAGAAGTTCAAAATGGAAATAAGTTGAGATATGGAAAATAATTTCTGAACTTCAGTATATTTTCTGTAGATCTTTCTCTTTGTAATCAGATTCTAAGGAGCAAGTATTTGCCAGAAGAAGCTGTCTAGAAAAGTTGCAAATGTACCTAATCACATGTGATCACAGTGCCGGCCGTGGTCAGTACTACTTTCTTGCCAGATACCAAGTATCTGCACATCTCTCTCTCCTGAGAGTGAAAAGTCATGAAACTCCTTTCTTACCTAAGCCCTGCAGAGCCCTAGGCAGCCTAAACGCTTCTGTCGTGTTAAGGTCTAGTTAGGACAGACAGATCTACCCAGGGGCGACCCAGAGCTGGACCTGGACACAGTGCACTTTGTGGAGGCGAAAGGCTTTCATTCTCCTCACTGATCGGTGTGGGCCAGTGTCTTAATCATGCTCTGAAGCCCTCTAAATCTTTTTCCTTCAGAGCTATTTCAATACCAGCTGCGAACAATGAGTTTATCACATTCCAGACGGCAGACAGCACAACGTCTTCTGTTTGTGCTCACGTGTGTGTGCATGTGTGTGCATTTTAAAGATTTTTGGAAGATACTCAGGCTGTAAAAACAAGCAGATGGTAGATTAAAGGTGGATACAGGTGTTTCCTCATCATCAAACTGCGGTTATAAGATTTATATCTGAAATCTACTTCTATTGTAACACGTAGCTCACCCCTTTGGATAAAATAAATAAACAAATTCTTTTTATTAGTGTTTGTTTTATATGAGAATTCCATTCAAGAGACTAGTTTTGCATGAACATGTTTTAAGCAATCTGAAAATGTGATACAAAGCAATGTGTTTGATTGATAATCCAACGGAATTTTTTTGAGCTTAGATTCCAATCTTACTTTTTCCCCACTAAATCTAAGAGTCATTAGGGTCATTCTTAGTATTTCTAGGTCACTTTGCTAAATCTTTAGTTCCACCTGAAAACTTCTCTGAATCATCTGTTGATTCCTTTCATAAAGGATAATATATTTATAACATTGCTTGGAAGATTGATGACTCTCTACCACGGTAGACATTAATAGATTTTTCTTAATCATTACTGTGTCTTTACAGTTCCTTCTAGACATGCTTTTTATATAACACTGACTTTATAGAACTTGTATTGTATAAACCCATGTCTTTAAACTCTTAACAATCTTGGGGATTTTCAGTATTTGTTTTAAAAAATCCTGAAAAAGAAATAATTCCAAGCATTTTAATACATTTTTTGAATAATAGGATTCATAGATGCTTTGAGTGCATGTTAAATGTAATATCAATTCTTTCTGTTGGCTGAGACATATAAAATCTGGCTATTCAGTTTGAGCTCTCATAAAATATTATGAACATATACCAGATATAGCATTATTTTCTATGTCTGACATAGTAATTGGTACCAGGAGGAGCATCAGGAAACAGACCCTCAAAAATATGCTTCTGAGATTGAATTGCTCATAATATTGAATAAGGGCTTGAATAGCCTTGTTGTTGAAGGAAATAAGAAACCAGTGGCTTGTGGCATGTGATCTTGTGGTGGTTATTCAAATTATCACCAGTGGTAACATAGGCTGAGGTGTGTATATAGACAGGGTATAGGGAGACCAAGGACTGTGACATAGAATTATTATGGCAACCACAGCAGTTGCAAAGGTTGTGGCCTCAACTGGTGTGACAGAAAAGGATACCATTCCGTACCTCTTCACTAAGCTCTCCTTGTCAGGGATGTGAAATATGTTTCCCATCTCCATTGACTCTGGATTTCTCAATGTGTCTGGTTTTGGCCAATGGAGGATGAGAAAATATGAGGTAAGCAGAGGCAGTAGATATTGTACAGTGCTGCTCAGTTATGTGTCCCCAAAATTACTATTAGGAGAATTTTCCCTTGCCAATTTCTGATTCTTCAGTCTGCTTCTCAGAACGAGATGATGGTATAGATATGACTGTCACAGGGGACTATCACCAGCTAAACTTTAGCTTAAAACAAAGACACTTCAGCCAATCCTAAAAGTTATGATCAAGAAAACTAAACACTGTAGCGTAAACTACTGAATCTGGTTTTTTTTTTTGTGATATTAGGTAAAAACTATTACCCCTGGCTACTCCTCACTGCACTGTATACAAGAAAACTATCTTTAAAAAGTGCATGGCAAACCAGAAGGCTCCACTGGTGACTTTAAAAAAAATTTTTGAAATGAAAAAAATCAAAATGATGTTGCGGATTTAGCTCAAGAGTTTAGCGCCTACCTGGCAAGTGCAAGGTTGTGAGTTTGATCCCTGATACCAAAAAACAAACAAACAAACAAACAAAGATCAGATGATGCAGAATTTCAAAACAAAATAATAGGAGATTAACAATGGTTAATATATTGTTATTTTCAAAGTGGTTGCTCAGATTACAATATGTAGGCATGAATAAATGATCAAACAATGAAAGCACAAACTGCCCTTTTTGATGAACTGATAGAGATTAATAGTATAATTATCTATCATATATATATATATATATATATATATATATATATATATATATATATACATATTCCCTCTTTCTTTTCTCCTTTCCTCATCCCACTTCCTTTTAAACAGTTTCTTCCCCTTTTACTTTCATAATATCTATTATACATTTTGGATCCTATTTACTCTTTCAGTTTTTTACATTAGGGAGACAATATGATGTTTACATGTGTGAGTCTGATTTACTTCACTCATGAGTATAGTTTCAAATTGCATTCATTTATGTATAAAATCCTCCAGTTTATACTTTATAGCTAAGTAGTACTCTATTGTATAAAAACACCACATTTTTCTTTATCCATTCTGCAGGTGATGGGCATTTGAGTAATTTCCAAGACTTAGCTATTACAAACTGTGCTGCTATAAACATGAGTGCACATATCACCGTGGTATGATATTTTCAATTCTTCTGAGGAAATACCCAGAAGGGAATAACTGAATTAAATGGAATATCTAATCTTAGCCTTTTGAAGAATCTCCACACTGATATCCAAATGGTTGCTCCCATCTACACTCCCACCAACAGTGGAGAAGGGTTCCTTTTTCCCCACACCCCTGTCAGCATTTGTTATTAGTTGATTTCTTGGTGATAGCCATTCTTTCTGGTGTGACATGAACTCTCAGTGTTGTTTTAATTTGCTTTTCTCAAATGACATACTTATTTTCTAATTGTATTTCTTCATCTGAGAAATGTGTGTTCTTCTGTGATTCCCATTTTTGGATTGGGTCTTTGAATTTTGGCGGCCTGATTTTTTTCAATATTTTCTATTTTTAAGATAGAAGTCCTTTGTCTGAGGGACAGTGGCTAAAATTTTTTCATTCTATAAGTTGTCATTTCACTCTGTTGATGAATTCTTTTATTGTGCAAGAAATTTTAATAGGATGAGTTTCCAGTTGATTCTTTGTAGGATTCCTGTGCAGTTTGGGTTTTGTTCATGAACTCTGCCTAGCCCTCTTCAAGATTTCTACCTACTTTGTCTTCCAGTAAATTGAGTGTTTCTCTTTTAATATTTAGATTTTTGGACCATTTTGACTTTAGGTTAGTGCATGGTGATTGACATGTTTAGATTTAGTCTTTGGCATGTGGAAAGCCAGTTTTTCAAGCACCATTTATGAAAAAGGCTATCTTTCTTCCAGTGAACATGTTTAGTCCCTTTGTCAAAGATAAAGTGGCTGAGTGTCTTCACAGTAGTGTATCCATCTTCTAACCTGTTTTACAGATCCTCAGGTCTGTTTTTTTTTTGTTTTTGCTAGACAAGGATTGAGATGCTTCCTGCCTTGCCTTTGCTGCTCTGGATTGCTATGCTATTCTAGGTCTCTTCTGTTTCTAAATGAATTCTAGGAATGTTTTCTTTAGATCTATGATGTATACTAATGGTATTTTGATTGGGATTGCATTAAATCTGTATAAGAGTTTTGGGAGTAGGACTATTTTCACTATTTTGGTTCTTTCTATCTATAAGCAAGGGATATCTTTCCATTTTCTGATATCTTCTTCAATATCCTTTCCAGGAGTGCTGCAAATTCCAGTATTTAGATCTTTTATATCCTTTGTTAGATTGATTCCTAAGTATTTCATATTTTTGTATGCTATTGTGAAAGGTGTTATTTTCTAACTTCTCTCTCAGTGAGCTTATTGTTTATGTATAGGAATTCTATTGATTTTTTAGTGTTAACTCAAAACTGCTAAGTTTGCTTATTGACTCTAGTAGATTCAGCTATGAATCCTGGATTTCTCTTGTTGGTGTATTTTAAATTATGTTTTCAATTTCTTAATGATATTGGGCCATCAATACCAGTTTTTGTATCTTCTTTTATATCTATAGAAAAATTTTTATATCTTCTTGATTCATCTTTGGTAATTCATATGTTTCAAGAAATCTGTCCATTTTTTCTGTATTTTTCATCCTATGTGAGTAAAGATTTTCAAAATAGGCATTGATGATCTTAATTTTCATATGACTCATGGTGATTTCACCCTTTTCATTCCTCATTGCATGAATAAATTTAGAGTTTTTTCTTTCCCTTTCTTGAGAAGGTTGGCTAGGGGCTTATCAATTTTGCTTGTTCCTTCAAAGAACCAACTCTTTGATGCATTAATTCTTTGTCTTGTTTGCTTAGTCTCAGTTGCATTAAGTTCTGTTCTCATCTTTATGATTGCCTGCCTCTGTGAGCTTTGGGTTTGACTTGCTGTTCTTTTTCTAGAAGATTGTGGTGCAGCTTTAGGTTGATTATTTGTGCTTGTTCTGCTGTCCTGATGTGAGACTTTACTGCTGTAAATTCCCTTTTAGGAATGCTTTCATTTCATACCACAGGTTCCAGTATGTTGTATTTTCATTTGATTGAAATATTGTCTAATTTCTTCAATTTCATCTTTGACCCATTGTTTGTTCAGGAGGATGTTATTTAATTTCCATGTGTTTATGGAGTTTTTCCAGTTTCTTTTGCCATTAATTTCCAATTTCATTGCACTATGGTCAGATAATACACATGGAATAATTTCAGTTGCTTTGCACGTTCTGTGAGCTAATATATGATCTATTTAGATTATTTTAGAGGAATGTGTGTTGTTCTGTTGGGTGGAACAGCTAAAAGGAATATATATTCTGATGTTGTTGGGTGGAAATCTCAGTAAATGTGTACTAAATCCATTTGTTTATATGTCTGATTCAATTCTGTTATTTATTTGCTGAATTTTTGTTTAGTTGATCTATGTCTTTTTGACAATGGGGTGTTATAGTCACCTATTACAATTGTGTTATTGCTTAGTTGATTTTTCATGTCTGTTAACATTTGTCTTACATAGTTGGGTTCCCATATTTGATGCATATATATTTATGATTGTTATTTTCTTCTCTTAAAGTTTTCTCCTAACAAGTATGTAGTGACCTTTATCTCTTTTGATCATTCTTGGTTTGAAGTTCACATTGTTTGCAAACAGAGTAGCTACCCCTGCTTTTTTCTGTGTTCCTATTGTATGGAATATTGTTTTCCATCCTTTGACTTCCTGTCTATAAGTTTCTTTTTGAGTTAAATGTGTTTCTTGTATGCAGAATATTGTTAGATCTTGTTTCTTGATCTATATTGCCAATCTGTTTCTTTTTATTGATGAATTGAGGCCATTTACATGGATAATTATAAGTGCTATGTATTGGCTTATCTTTGTCATGGTATTTTCTTATTGTTTGTTCCCTGTTTTCCCTTCTATTTAATTGATTGCTTGCCTGGTGGTTTCTTTCTGTTTTTCTTGGAATTGTGATCAACTTTATCTCTATGTAGAATATCTTTTATTACTCTTTTAGGGTTGATTTGGTGGTTATGAATTTATTCAATTGTTATTTGTCATGGAAGTATTTTATTTCTCCATTAATTTTGAAAGAGAGTTTTGCAGGGTACATCAATCTGAGTTGGAAGTTGTTTTCTTTCTGGTCTTGAAATACTTCACTTCAAGCTTTTTTTGACTTGAGGGTTTGTATTGAGAGGTCAGTCATGATTCTAATGTGCTTTCCTTCATAGGTGATATGTTTTTCCTCTAACAGCTTTAATATTCTGTTTCGTGCCAAGTTTCTGGGAACTTGATTATTATATGTCCTGTGTGTAGATTTATTTTGGTTATGGCTGTTTGGAGTTCTATATGTCTCACTTATCTCTAAGTCAGATTCTGTTGCTTTGGTCAGGAAATTTTCTGCTATTACTTCTGCAAATAGTTTTTTAATGTCATTTGTGTTGTCTCCCATGTTTTCAATGACACCAATCAACTTACATTATTTTGCTTTGCATTGTCTTGGAGCTGTTGAATTGTTTTTCATAGTTCCTTGTTATTTTTAAGAGATCTTTCCTTTCATGTTCCTGTTTTCAAGGTCTGAGAGTCTATCTTTAGTTTCATTAGAGCACTTTTGCCAGCTTTCATTGGAATTTTTAATTTCTCAATGTCATTTTGAATGTTTCATGCATTCTATTTCTTTCTTATATCATCCATTCAAGACTTCCATCATTTTCCTATGCTCTTGTATTTTTTAATCTATGTCTTCTCTACCTATGATGAACAATTCCTTCATTAAGGTTATTTCTTTTCTTACTTGAAAGATTATTTCTGATGTAGTTTCCTCTATAGCCTTGTGGATTTATTTCTTTACTTCACTTGCTATCTTTTCAGAAATTTCAGATGTGTGTCTTCCAGGGTCTTCCATGTTTTTGTCTCCTGTACTTGTTTCAGATGGGCTGGATGTCTGAGGCTACACTTTGCATTTTTGTTTTGTGCTTTTCACCTCTTGGTTCATATTTTGATCTTTTCAATCTTGCCTGTCCATCTTATGTGTCTTAGTCAGGGTTCTACTCTGTGGCTTCATTTCATCCAGTTGCTGTGTTTCACAGTGTAGGGAAGGGGCCAGCCACCTGAATTCCTCCTGCAGGGCCAATTGGGTGAGTCCTGAATTCTTTTCTGGCTGACTAGCCTAGAAATAGTAATATGAACCAACCCTTGGCTTTTATTGTTACTGCTGCTTCAGATGCTGACCCACCTGACCCACCTGTCCATGGTTGTGTCCTCAGTAGGACTCTACTGTGTTACTGGGGGTCTCACAGTCCTCTGGTTCCTCTGGATGGAAGGAGGGCTCATTGTCTCTCTTGTAGGCCTGTTCAGGGTCCTCTGGGTGGAGGAAGACATCACTGGTCCTCTTGTAGGCCTGTGGGGGTTCTCAGTAGAGGAAGGGCTCGTCTATGCTCTCACCAGCCTGCTGAGGTCCTCTGAGTTGGAGTAGGGATCACCAGTACTCTCACAGGCCCCTCAAGGTTCTTAGGTGGTAGGAAGGTTCACTTGCCAGAGTTGGTTTTCTTTAGTGAAAGGTATATTATCAGGTATTCACGTTTTTAGTGATTACTTTTAACTGACTCTTCATCTCCATTTCCTGAGACCTGAGGCACATATGGTGAGGATCAAACCAAGTCTGTGGTATACTAGATACTTATAGTTTTATGAAATTAACATGTTAAAATTCCAACTCCCAGTGCAATGGTAATGGGAGGCAGGGCCTTTGGGAGGTTCCATCATGGGAGGAGAGCTCTTATGACAGGATTACTGTTCTTAGACATGAGTCACTAGCTATAACAATGTCTTGCCCCCTCCACTACATGAGGACATAGCAAGAGGTTGGCATTCAGCATGCTGGGAGAGGCCCCTCACCAGAAATCCACCATGCTGCAGCCCAATCTAGCTCTTTTAGCCTTTACAACAGTGAGAAAGAAATTTTTGTGTATCTGTCAGTCACTCTATGGTACTTTTTGATAGCAGCTCAGATCAAGTAAGAGACAGTCTAAATATGAGGGTCTCAGAGATATAGGGTCCATTAAATACTTTAAGCCATCTTGTATACTAAAATAAAAACTCATTGTATAGAGAAGAACTCAGCCACATGGCAAGGGGAAGGAGCGTATATGCTGGGACCTGTACTGATTGCCTACTGTATAAACCTTGCATTCATGCTAGGAAAATCCTTGCCATTGACAAGATCATCATAACTAGCACTTTGAGAAATGCTAATTAAAACAACACCGATATTCCATCTTACTCTAGAAAGAATGGCCACTGTTCAGAAATCAAATGAAAACAAAGGCTGGTGAAGCTGTAAGGAAAATGGAAACATTCAAAATTGTTGGTAGGAATGTAAACTAGAACAATCACTATGGAGATACATATGGAGAGTCCTCAAAACCTTCAAACTAGAAATTCCATTTAACCTGGCTATTCCCCTTCTAGGTATCTTCCCAGTATAGTTAAATACGTATTAGGGTGATGCATGCATACCCATATTTGTAGCATCACAACTCTTAATAGCTAATTCTTAGAAGAAACCTGTGTCCATCAACAGATGAGTGGATAAAGAAACTGTGATGTTTATTCTGAATTGAGTACTAGTCTCCCATAGAGAAGGATAAACTTGAAAATTTTAAGCACTTATAGGAAAGTGGATACACCTTGAGACCATAATGCTATGTGAAATAAATCAGACCTACAAGTTTAAATATCACATACTTTGTCTTATGTGAGACACCCAGAAGATAAGTTAAGAAGCAAAATAATTATGATAATAAGAAACAAGGAGATAGATATTTTGTGAAAGGGAAGAGGACCAAGAGATGGAGGGAGAGCAAAAGTATGTGAAAGAAAGAAGATAAGAAAGAATGAAGATGTGTCTTGTGCATGGTGCAGCTCCACACAGGAAACTTAAATATTTTATACTGCGAACGTGCAGAAATAGAAATAAAAAGTAAATAAACCCTCTGCCTTGGCTACCTTTTTTTTCTAGGTCTTGTTCATTAATTTTTCTCTGAAAACATGTTTCTTTCCAAATTCAATCTCTCTCCTTAGCCATGCTTTTAGTACATGACGATGACAAATATTGAGACCCCATGTCCCACAATCAGTGCCTCCCAAAGTCCTAACTGCAGCCAGTGGAGTGGAGAGCTGTGTTTATTGTAATTCATCTCTGAGTTCTTAGTTGTTATTCTGTCAGTTGCAACTTACAGGAGCTCAGTCAATTCATATTGAATTTTGGTCTATAAGTGAAGGTAGTTGGCCACCTGCAATCTTTTCCAAATATGTATTTAAGAAAACCTAAAAAGTGGATGTGTGATGTTCAAGTCTGGGACAGACTTCTTGAAAGGCTTGATAAGGGTCATGTAAAAATCTAGGTGTGATTGAGGGCTAGACCCGCTGGCTCCCTGCCACTCCCAACCCATCCTGAAGTATTCCATGCAGATGCTTCCCCTTCTGCACTCCGGGTGGTAAGGAGAAGATGGGGCCTTCATACTTCTCTTCACCATTTGCCAACCATTTTGCCTTCCCTCTCCTGCAAAACTATAGACTGCTCTATTTGTACAGGAGAGAAGGCAGTAGATAGGAAAGGTGGGTTAAGTCTGATCATGAACATCCCCAGGAGCCAGGTTGTGAAAGCAGGACTTCGTTCTGTAAGGGGTTCCTAGAAAATTTACATCAGTGGGGTAACAGGATCAGATCTGTGTTTGGAAAGTTGATTTGGACAGGGTGTAAAGCTGAGCTTGAGGGGGTTCCTATAGGAGAGAGCAGTTAAATGTCATAAAATCAATCAAGTTCAGACTACATGTAGTATTGAAGCTGGAGAAGGAGGGGAAGATTTAAAAGACATTTAGTGTTATAGTCAAGGGTTGTGTGGAGAAAAATTAGAATCAGGACATGGAATTTATAGTATTATTTTATGATGGTCACCTAGAGTTAACAAAAAGTTCAGGAAATCTATACACAACACCAAGGACATAGCCAAGGGCCTGAATCCCACAGCAATGTCCCACATGAGTCCAGATGAAGACCCAGAGCTCATGACAATGCCTCCCACAAGTCCAACAGGAGGTCTAGAGCCCACAAGATGGACTCATGCCAGTCTCTTTATGGATCCATGATGGGAAGGCCCAAAGGTGAGTGGTGGAAGCTAGAAAGTCTATGCCAGTGAATGAAGGAGCTGTGCTGATGGGTTGCGGGTTCTACACTGGAGCCGAGAAGTCACACTCAAAACAGACCAGGGCTGTCCTGAAAAGCACCACAGCCATCCTCAGCGACATGGAGGCCCCAAGTTCCTCCAACAATAAGCAAAGTTGAGTACATGCCAGGAAGCCAGCATGACGAGTTCATCCTGGTGATTAAGTGGCACATGTCTTCCCCTCCAGAGCCAGGAAGTAATGCTCGATGTGAGGACCAGAGCTTCTCCAGGAGAACGAAAGGCTCAAACAGCAACACGTAGGAGAACCCACAATGTCTAAACACCTCAGTGCCTAGCTTCTCCTTCTCCATGTCTGTATTTATGCTGGCAACTTTCCTCAGGTGGATCATCTATGCTCAACACCATGGTGATTTAATTCGGCTGGCGTTAAGTTGACCATCAGTTTTTAATCCATAACATTTAGTGTAATGGTTTTAACATTCTATCTTGATAGTTCTTTCATTGTTTGTGAACAACCTACCATCCATAGGGTCTAACTTGGGAGAAACCTCTGCATGTTAACACCAATTCACATTTTCTGTAATTGTCATCCAGGCCCACGTCTATTGAAACACCCTTTTTGACACCCTCTTCCCTCATGATGAGTTCTTGAAGACTTAGATTACATGAGTAAAAGTTTCTATTGACTTAATGCGTGGATATTTAATCCTCTTCTCTATGAAATATCAGTTGGCACTGAGGTAAAAGAAAGCATGTTTTGTGTTAAAGTAAAAAAATATTAAAGCAGACACAAATAATTCCCCCTTAAATGATAATGACTAATAAGATATGTATAAGAGAATAGAAACAGCTTCTCTCAATTTAAACATTAAATGTAATATACCAAGGAAATAATGGAAAAATAATAATTCACTCCAGTTACATTGTTTATCTTACACATGATCAACAGTGTGGAAATTATTGTGGTTCATAAATAGTCTCCATATGGTGTCAGATTATTCACCCTGTCTAGTGATCTGCAAATAATTTGTTCACATGATGCCAATTTTTAAACACACTGAACATGAGAAAGTACCCAATCACGTGACTGTGCAATTTGTTTTGCAGATAGTAGTCATAGCTTGTCTAATGTTGTAGAGTTCACTTACAGATTACTCTGAAATAGTACTTTACATAAGAAGTTTAACTTACTCAGCAGACCTGATTGCTATCCTTATTCACATTTCACAGTTCCTGAGGACCACTGTGGTGAGGATGAAAGATGTACATCTCCAAGAGCTAAAGCAAGGGTCAAAGAGTCCTTTCGACTCCTAGAGCAGGATCTTCCTAGCAGATCATACCAAGGGACAAAGATCTTTCCGATGCTGGCTAGTGCTTTGTGGGAAATGGGGAGAAAACTAAGCTTCTATTTGCATGAATAAAACCTCCATATGGCTTCAAGAAGTGAGTGCATGTGTGTGTTTTTAAAGTAGCTTGCTCTTTCCCACGATCATAGGAAGATGATCATGCTCTAAGAATTTCGGTTTATGACAGCCATACAGCTGTGGTTTGAACAAAAGACCCATAGTGCGTGTGTGTGTGTGTGTGTGTGTGTGTGTTTGCATGAAAGAAAATAAGTCAAGGGACAAATAAAATTATGTAAGTGAAACCCAAAAGTTATATCACTGTAGTGTGACAGAAGTTTGGTGCCTTCTTTATAACTTACCCTTAGACCTTTATGAAAATCTTCAATACAGTGGATAATACCCTCTTTTCCTTCCTAGACCTTTTGTGTGTGGATCGAGTTACACTAAGTCCCCACTCACTTCTTATGTACTAGTCACTATTCTACATCCTCTCACCCACTCATTTCACACTATCGAAAAGGACCTGTCATCACTCTAGGGATGATACAGAGGCCAATGAGGGACACTGGTGTTTACAGAATGGGCATAAAGGAGAAGGCAAATGAGGAGCTTGTCTTGGGTGCTGTACGAGGTTGAATAGTGGCTCCCAAATATAGATGTGCAAGTCTTGACCCTGGGAATCCGTGAATGTCATCTTAGTTGGTGAAAAAGTTTTGCAAGGGTAAAGATTCTCCAGGTAAGATCACCCTGAACTTCAGGAGACAGGTGTTATCAGAGAGGAGCAGAGGACAACTTGACACTGAGAGAAACAGAGATTGGCATTGTGAAGACGGACACAAAGTTTGGAACGAGGCTGCCACATAGCAAGAAAAACCAGGAGCTGCCAAAGGCAGAAGAAGCAAGGTTTTCACGGGAGGATACTTTGATCACAGCATGATTTTAGACTGAAGGGATCCAGGACTATGAGAGAATATTTTTATTGTTTAAAAGCACTTAGTTTGTCATGGTAACCATAAGAAGCTAACAAAAGTGCCAAATTTAAGAGAGCACCCAAAACTCAGTCAAAAGTGACACAATATTTTTGATGCAAAACTTTTCATTTAATTTTATTTTTTATTTTTTAGTGCTGGGGATTAAGCCCAGAGCTTCATGCAAGCTAAGTTCATTCTTTGCAACTAAGCTATACCTTAGCTTTGATGCAATGTTTTTTTTAAAAATATAATTAATACTCCCCTAAAACTTAATTCATGATAAGCAAAATGTTTAAACTTTAAATAGAGTGACTATTGTTGGCAAGTAACAGATGGGCATATATGTCCTCTGAGTTTGTTGAACGCAGTAGGTCAATAAATGCCTTTAAGCAAATGAAAGATCATTCATATTTAGCAAACCCTCTGTGGAGAAAGAAGAAAGGTTATAGGTATATATACCTTCTTTCTATGATCTAGAACAAGATACTCCTGGCTCTAGTGTATGTATAACCTACAGGCAGAATTTCTGAAGCGAACCAGAGCCACTAAAAATAGTCATGAGTCCTTTGACTCTCAAGTTCTCTGAGAGGGTTTGGTAAGCATAGATATCTAAATTTCTTCCAAGCTAATGGGTCTAGCAAGCACCTTCTTGGCTGCCTCTGGCTTGGAATTTATTTGCATCTGTCCAGCCCATCTTTTCACCATCTTAGAGGCTGGAGTTTCTGAAACAAGCTATCTGGCTGGAGGGAATTCTTCCCAGGGAAACCAGCTAGGAAGTCATCTGTCATCTTCTATCTGGAGTTACGAGTCTGTGAGTGAGAGATTCCACTGAGGAATGAGAGGGTCCAAGCCCAGTGAGCTACCTGACATGCAGTAGCCGAGGCAGAGTGAGAGGTCCTCACTGCCATAAAAACTGTTAGAGACTGCACCTCTAGGTCCCTTCTGCCAGACAGCACTTTCTCTGCATAAAGAGAGCTCATGCTCTGGGAGAAGCATCTCTACACTTGCTTCTTGCAAGCTCCATGGTATTCAGCTATGCCTTAAAGGGGGACATAGGCTCTATGAAATGCTGCCCCTCAATTCAGTCCTATTTCCAAACCCCTGCTGAACTATGCCTATGTAGCAGGCAATGTGGCAATTTAGAAGTTTAGAAATTGGGAAGAGTGAGAAATGGGCTCAAGTCTACAAAGAAATGAAAATGTCTAGTGATAATTCCCAAATCCCTGTGGGGAGCAGACATGTAAGATAAGAGAAAAATCTACTTGGTGGCTTTGGTGTGAGCTTAGGGGTGCTCATTTCTCCCTAGGGTTCCTCATTTCTTCCCATAATGATGAGTTCACTTTCCTGTGATTTTCCCAATCTTCCCCAGGCTCTTTTCTGTATATGAAAGAAACAAGAATGAGTTCTGAAATTCTGCTCTACTTGTCATAACCTAATGACATAAAGAAGAATCAGGAGCATATTTATGTCTTTTGCATTCCAAGAATCAATGATTATGACTTAGCACCTTTTCCTGTAATATAGCTCCAGGGAATCTACTTGCACTAGAAATTTTAGGGACGTTATTTTTAAAAGTATAGCGTACACATTTGAGTTAGTGAGAGTATCTTACGTTAAAACCTTTGCAGATGACAGCAACACATACAGAAATTCTTCTGAATATTTAAAAATATGTAACTGAGTATCCAAGTACTTAGAAATAGACTTTGAGTGGACGTGATATAAGCTGAGAGGTGCAAGCAGCTCCTGGGGTCCAGAGGCAGCGACATTCTGGGGAGTTGTGGCAGGAAGAGGATGAGCATTGTGCAGAGTGTCACCGTATCAGCATTTCTGCACAATGTGGGGTTGGCTTTCATCTTTCCTTGTGAGCAGGAAGTGGCTGTTTTTGCCAAAAGAATTTAAAAATCCGTCCTCTCACCACAGCCTGCAGAAGACTGATGATCCTACCAAGAGAACACAGCTGCCAGAGTCAGAGAGAGCACAGAGACCGCACTAAGCTGTTGGCAGACTCAGAACCTCAGATGACAGAGAGGCGCAACTAGGAAGCGCAATCAGAGCCAGGATTTTTCAATAGAATTTGGGATGAAAGCAAAGCTTCCCATTGAAATCAACTGGCAAAGTTTCAATCTTTAAACGCTGCGTTTGAAGTATGTACAGTTGGGTGCGTACTTGGAGAATATCGGTTCCCAGAAGGCACTGGCTATCTCTTCCCGTGTCATGTGTGAGGAGTCCTGCCTGGGGTCCTCCACTTGGGGCCCAGAATTGTCCTATGCTATTTCTTTAGCCTTAGTGAATATTAGATGATGCTCCTTTGTGAAAAGAAGTTATGGGCAGGAATTTGGGGTCACAGGCTCAAATGCTCTGTAATATAATTTTATTAAAAAAGTGAATCTAATTTGTGTGGAGCTCTCCACTTACTCCATCAGACATTAGAAATTTCTTCTCAGATAATTCAAATTTCTTGCTCCATTTCTAACACTTTTTCCCCAAATCTATGTCAGCATGCTCAGAAGCTTGGGGGTAGAAATTGAATTTCCATGTCCTAGCTGCCCTGGTTTCTGCCCTGCTGGTGGTTCTGACTGGTCCTTGGTCTGTCATTCTGTCTGGTCCTTAGCTCATTGCCTCATCTGGCTCTTGGAGGGCCATCCAACACTACTGCTGACTTCTCAGCCTCACCACAAGGTCCCCAGCTCTGTCCTCTGTAATCTCAGGGCCATTCCTGGTATGGTGCTGCAGGCTTGGGTATCCTTGGAAGCTACCTAGGAGACTTTCTCATCTGCTCAGGTTCCACCCCCAGTCACAGGCACCCTGTGTTTCTCTGAAGCTCTGTCTTCTTTGATCCATCTCCAGCCATTATTGCCCCAAGGTCCCACTTGCTGCTTGGATCTCTCTAGAAATGACCATGCCAGGTGAGTTGGATTTGGGACAATGGAAGAGTCCACTTTTCCTTACCAACTCACAAATGTCATTGTATCCTTTGAGTCTCTTTCTGCCCAATAATAAAGACTGTTTTCTTAGTTTGTAGTGAGGAAGAACATATAGCAGGAGGTAGACTTTTAGTAATTTGTTTTTTGGTCATCTGGCTTTCTCCAAATGTCCCATTTGTCCCTCTGAACACTGAGGCTTTGAAAGCAGGGACGGCTTCTCAGGAGTTTGCAGCTTTGTGTGGCAGGGCTGTGACACAGAACACCAGCTAGCCTGAAAGGAGGAAGCCTACACACTGGAAGGAAATACCAGTAATCAGCAGTACATTAGTCAACATTTCAAAACGTCAGCATGCCTCGAAACTGTATTTAATCAACTGATTATAGTTTCCACAGCATAGAGGGGTGGCTACTTTCAATCTTTTATTTTCTTTTATAAAGTTGTAGGTTTAAGTAACCTATCTACTATCGTTAATACAAATATGCCTGGTCTAGGCAGATTCTATCAGAATTATGGTTCTTGTGTTTATGGTAGGAAACAGAACAATATGAGTGGTATCTTGGCAGAATTCTCTCTTGATATAAACTCAGGAATATAATATGCAGCATAAATACAATTTCCTAAGTACAGAATACCCAAACTCCTTCAAACACAGTTTTTCTTTTTTTTAAGATGGCAGCTCTAATGGTAGTGACTGGACAAATTTTAAACTGTAAGAAGTTTCCCTTATGTATATGAAGCCCAACAGATGTTGATCTTTTAACTAAAAACCTTCATTTTGAGTTTACACTGTACTGAGAAGCTAGTTCTTAAGGAATTTTGTGATTCGTTATTCACTATTTCTTGGTAGACACAGTTTTAATGTGGTGACCAAACTGTTAATACTCCCAGAAAACTCCAGATTTTGAGCAAAATAACATTTTTATTTCAAACAGAAAAGGTGATTAAGAGGTTTCTCATGTCTAGTACAAATCATTCTTATGGTTTCACTTAACAGAAATTGGTTTGTAGAGTTGAAAATAGTGGTAGAAGAGAAAGCCAATAAAGCTTCAGTGAAATGAAAAAGCAACAAATGTCAAATAGAGTTGAGACTTATTGAAATCGTTTGCTAAGCCTCAGAAGTCTTGATAGCCACACAATTTATCTTCATATGTTCAATGTTCAGCTCTTACCTCCTTGAGGGAAAACTGCCTCATAACTCAGTAAACCGTGGGCTGCCTACTGAAGGCAACTTGAGGATTTGCACCTGCACTGTTCTGTAAACATAAAAGACAAGAGCTTTAATCCCTTCTTCAGACTAAGACCTCCCAATTAGGATACTACTTAATAAAATTGACCTGGATATGTGAATACTTTTGCAAGAGGCTTGTCCTATAGAGCAAATCTGTAGCTTTCAGTTTTGTAGTTCAGGGCAGGGAAATAGTTTACTTTGTGGTACAATCACACTCAGAATGTTTGATTGCATATGGAATAATGTCAGTTACACCATTCTCTTAATAATCCCTATTTTCTAAAATACTGTCTACTTCCAGAGAAGTTTAAGTACATTTTCTTATTTGATACTTGGAAGACACGGACATAGGATCTCATAGAGGTTGTGTCACTTGACCAGGGTCACAGGGGTGACTGATCCTCATGACACTTCACATTCCCTGCCCATTTTCTTCATCTGATTGCTGTTTTATTCTACTTGGGCTGTTATAATAAAATACCACAAGCTGGATCGCTTAAACCACAGATGTTTATTTCCCACTCTTCTGGAGGCTGAAACTCCAAGATCAAGGTGCTGGGGGACTGAGTTCTTGGGGAGGGCTCTTGGCTTGGCTTACAGAGGCCCTCAATACAGTTAGGTTCTATGTGGTAGCTAAAGAAGTCAGGGTTTCCATCTTCTCCCAGAGACTCTACTCCCATCACAGGGACTCTAATCTTATGACCTCATCTGAATCTATCACAGCCCAAACACCTCACCACCAAATAACCATCACATTGTGGGTTAGAACTTCAGAAAGTGAATTGGAGGGGAGACATGAATATTCAGTCCACAACCATCAGGAACCAGTTCCTCCAGAATGTGACCTCCTCCAAGAAACCTCCCCTAATCCTTCCCTTCATTCTGGCTTGATGTCCCTGTCTATGGTGACTTTGGAGGCTGCATGTTGAGGATACAATGAATGACAAAACAGTTTGAGTTGTTCTTCATCAAAATCCATTTCTTTTGTTCAAAGACAATTTCAATTTGACTGCATATTTACCAGATAAATTATTGGAACTGACCATGGATAGAGGACTGAAGATGAATTTTGAAAATTTTGAAAAGTCTAATCCTCGTTTCATTGTAGATAAAAGTTAGAAATGAGTATAGTGAGCCGAAGATGATTGAAGGCTTCTCCTGCTTGTATCAACACATCACTGTGATGCAAATGTCTGCTGCTGAAGATTATTAAAACAAAGCATAAGAACAGTTTAGATTCAAATTATCTTCTGACAGAAATGGTTGCCAGCCCAACCCAGATCTCTAAGTCAGAAACCCAGAAACAAGTTCTTTTTCCACAAAAGCTTTACATATTGAGATGTAAAGTCTTCATGGCAAGTTTTCATACAGATGTTTAATACAAAACTCATGATTTTATTCATAGCTGGTGTCATAGTAATTCCCTACATTAATCTTCCATTCACAAATTTTTAATGAGTGTTGAGTAATTTTCTAAGTGTTTCGGTTTATTTTTGCTGTTTATGGTCATGATATTTCTATAGAAATGTAATTTTGTGGATTATAGAGTCTATTAAATACTCACGTGTATGTTTTCCATTTTGGTTTTCCTAGCATTTTCCATTTAAAAAAATAAAAGTCCATGATGAATTGGTGTAGAAAAACTAACCAGCAACCAAGCAAAGCTAGTCCTTTCTTACGGACGGCTTGAGAAGCACTGAGTTATATTTCAGCTCGGTGCATGGTCAGGGGCAGAAAATGAGCTGCTCCTTTAGTCCCCAGGGGCCGGGCCAATCAGCACCAGATTTGTGAGGAGCTGGCACATATGACAGTGTTCCACCCCCAGATCATTAAACTGTACACAGTGACAAGACCGAGTTCTGTGCTCTCTCTCGGTGAATGTGGAGTGAGGTGAGTGTCCTTTAGATTTAGGAAGAAGAATGAAATCATTTACTGGTTATTTATAAATATTGAATCATGAAATTATTTAATATTTGTTTACAAAAAATAACTATTTCAAATAGGTAGTACACAGTAGAATTGCGCTTTGACGCTAGCAGAGGAGAAAAAAAAATCTAGCAGCACTTAGGTTGAGAAGATAACGATAATAGTTAAGATTGTTTGCACTTGTTATAGGAATAGATTTTAAGCCAGGATTTCTTACCTTTTGGTGCGGGTCAGAGGACACTGTCTTGAGCAATGTAGAATGTTTAGCAGTATCGCTGGTTTCTACTCAATTGCATTAGCATGTTTTGCCCCAAGTTTTACAAACAAAAATAGATGTAAACATTGCCAAGTGCCCCTGGGGGCTGTAATTGCCCCTGGTTAAGAATTAGTGGTTTCATGCGTTACAACAGCAGTTCTTTGTGTCAGTACTCTTAACATCGCATGTGTTGGGTGGACTAGGACAATAAGGTGCAGGGTAGCTAATGAAGCAGCTCAGATCCTAGAAGGTGAAAGGTATTTCAGGAGGAATTTGAGCAGTGTATTTCATGAGGAACCAGACCTCTGCATCCTGACTGCCTGAACTCTGCCCTGCTTCAAGCTGAAAGGTATTAGTGGCATTAGTCCTTTGAATGACACACTTATTTTGAAGAGAACTGTTGTAGTGGCTGTGGTCTCTTCTGTGACTCACTTTGAAGTATTAGATGTCAGTGCTTCTGTACTAGCACTTAACATTTTCTTTAAAATGGGCTCCTCCTCTCATTTGTTTCTCAGCCAAAGAGCACCTCTAATGACCCCATTGCTCAATTCAGAAATTTTAGCTTCCTGCGTAACCTAGACCTCACATCTTGTTACCACACCCTGTATGATCACGCTCACAAGTGTAATGTAAAAACAATCTGTCAAACCATTAAACATTTACTTTCAATATAACTTTACAAGTAACACAGAATCCTTTTTTGGAGATGCATCCAATCTAGCCAACAAATTCCCTATTTCAATGTTTAGTTACCCTGGTGTTTTATGTATCAACAATTTTGAAGTGTGCTAGGCATTGTATGCATCATCCAGTTAAATCTTTGCAACCCATTACCCAATTTTTAAAAAATACTGGAAAACTAGCCATTGAACTGATTCCCAGCAGATCCAGGCTGCAAACTCAGGTTCCTAGCTCTAGGAATCCTGCTTTTCCAACTCACACAACTGTACAATGATGAATGAAATTTATCTATATTTATATGAGTACTTCTCAAGAACTCATATCCATGTAGACTTAAATAATTGCAAAGTCTGGTAGTCAGCGCATCTCTGTGCCTTTAATAAAGACAATAATTACTACTACACATTCAGAAATATACCTGTGGCTCTGGCACTATTATTTTAGTAATGACTAAAACTTTGGAATGAAATTAACATTTATCCCACACTCAAAGAGTTAAGAACTATTTTGTTGCATATCCAAAATTTTTTAGAGAATTGTTTTTGCAAAATGTCTTGAGTGTCTAAAGAGACAGTTTCTAACCAGATTGTTTTTAAATCAATATATAACAGCTTTGGCACCAGTAAATCTTTCTGCATTACACATTTTGTGCCTTTGAGACATAGAATATTTTCAAAGAAACAGAAAAATAATTATTGTTATTGCCTGTCCTATCCCTTCCTAATATTGTCTTTAGTGGTTCCGATACTTCTAAACAATTTCTCCCATGGGTAGCCCTGGAATGTTATAGTCTGTTGAGTGACATGATGATTCTGAAGATTAAAGTCTTTTATAAGTATTGCTGTGTGACCATATTCTTGAATTTGCAGAAAAGAAAATTACATTTACATTTTCCAAGTTTAATGGGAGTGATATATCCAGGTAGAAACCGTTTAGTGGAGTGTCAAAATAAATACTAATAAATAGCATCAAATCAGAAGTTGGAGAAAAAAGAATAATGTGGAACGGAGAAGTTCTGGGGTCATGAGGGTGAAGAACAGGTAGAATACACAACCTGGAAAGGTAAACAATGTTCAACTCCAGTGGTAACTTCCACTGTTAGTTAGTGGTCAAACAGCACATATGCAGTGTGGGTTCTAAAGCTGTGTCCATGCTCATCAGCTGTGCTGTTGTTGATTAGTGATGTCTCCTGACGCAAGTGGTGCTGGGTATTGTTATGGAGTCACTGAGTAGAGGAAGAGGTATTAGGAAGATGAAAACAGGACTTAAATAGTGGGAAGTGGAGAGAAGCAGGTGATGAAAATTGCGTGGCAATGCTTGAAAGTTGGAAGAGACCCGAGCTAAGAGGAGGACAAAGGCACACATGCCCACTGAGGACACTGCATCCAGGGAGGCCTCCATTGGGCAGATTGTCCATACGGCCTGTGTTTGTTATTTCCCGAAAACATAGATCAACACTCTACCCCGCCAATAATTGCCAGGCCACGGCTTACATAGAGAGAGCAACGTGCAACTCTCCTGCCTGCCAGGATCTCAAAATACAGCAAGAAGATATTATATTCACAATATAATGAACAACCACAGTAGGATTCAAGACATTTTAAATCCAGAATGGGTGTATACGTGAGCAATGCATGTCACTGGAAGTTAGAATGGTAAACCAAAACATTTTTATTCATATGTCCCATAAAAAACTTTGTGGATTATTTACCCCAACGTAGTTCTAAAGTCTTTTGAAAGCTGAAAAAATGTAGTAAAATGTTGACAGACTAGAAAATGGTATACTTTCTAATGTATTTTAAATATTTTTATTCTAAATAAAAGCAAATTTATCTTGATTTGGCAGCCATATAATCTATTTTAACAAAATATGAGCAAATTCTTCTTGGACAAATTGAAATGCTACATTGTTTTCTTCTTCCTTTTGCATTTTTGTTTTACTTCTCTACAGAATTTCCTTCTAGTGTAATGTACTTCATATTACACTAGAAATTTTGTTGTTCTGCTCTGTAACAAAGTTACAGATGTAAATTTAAAATATAAGTGGTCTTATTTCTTGTCAGTATCCTTAAGGTTAATATAATGATTTCAGGATTATCATTGAGAATATTAGTGTCAGTTTTATTTTTTAGTATCTTAAAGATATTTTAATATTTTAAATTTCAGTTTATAATTTACCAAAACCACATAAATATGTTATATAAACTTTGAGAAATAATTTGAAAACTTGAAATGTAAAATTCTATTACACATAGGTCACTTGATGGGTTGAATTAAAATACTTTTTTTAAGATTTAGCTCAGATAAGTGGGAAAAGGTGTATATTACTGAAATAAAATATCAATTTGTCTCCTTTTTATAAATTACATAAATACAAAGTTGGAGAAACTGTGCTCATTTTTTTTTAAAAAAACAGAGCTCATTGGTTAATGGCAACACACTGTATGTTTATTAGTACCCACCTATCACTTCTTTCAATTCTTCCTAAGCTAAACCCCACATGCCTCTCAAAGAACTCCTGTACCACTATTTTGAATTATGCTTTTGTTACGAGACACAGGGGTTTTCACATCCTTTGCAGAGCTTTTATTAAGGTGTATAACCTTAACCATATTGGACTGTGCTGGCCACCTTCAGTGGCACCCCCTCTGTTCACTGACCTCTGTGCCAGTGGATTCTGCACACACAGACACATTCAGAGGTGTGTTTTACTAATTTGCTAAGTGTCTTTCAATGCAATTGATTGGACAATCATGGTTGATGGTCACACTGGCTTTTGGTATGCCTTTCCTCCCATGATACCTCATAGAGCAGTGCAAATCCAGGGCTGGTAGAATGCCCAATCCATGGACGTGGAATCTCACGATATAACATCTCAGCAGCAGAGCTACTGAGCACTTTCACTGGACACACAGAAATTCTATGCAGAGTGCTTACACAATTAACTCTGATTCTAGAAAAATCACCCAGGAAATAGAATTGAAAAAGAATGAGACAGAAATAAAACCGGACTCAGGGAGATGGCTTAGAAGGCAAGTGAAACATGATAAGTTCTAAAATAAGTCAATGGTAGTGGAATAGGATTTATGCAATGTTAAGGAGCAGGATTTATAGGATTTTGGTACTGATTAGATAAGAGGATTAGGGAGGTGGAGAAGTTGAAGATAAATTTCTGGAAATGCACTTATCATGCTGATTTTAAAAGTTAACTGTCGGGGGATAAATTGAACTTCAGATGATTGACACAGCCAGAAGAAAAATAATTTGAGAACTATCTGTCTTCTTGAAATTTTACTCCACTTGGGATAAATTCTGCTCTTCATTATAATGTGAAACATTACACTTTATTTAAAAAAAGCCGAATGATGAAGAATGAACTGGTATCCCCTGTCTGTTTGATTATCAGAGGAACCATGGAATATTTAAGCTGTGTGTTTGACTTCTTTTACTGAGTACTATGGGCTTAAAGTGCATCTATTTTCCCACAGACAATTCAAGTTTATCCTTGTGTATGCTAGAGTGGTACCAGTGGTGTATAAATACCACACTTGCCTTAGCATTTGTCTGTTGATGAATGTAAGGGCCACTCCCAAGGTTTAGCTCTTATAAACATGGATATGCATGGATCACTGTGATGCGGTTTCTCCAAGAACAATTGAGCTGAAGCATTCAGATAAGAAGGATAACAGGGAGAGTGTGAGGAGAGTGAGAGGGAGGGAGGGCTGAAGCTCTCGTATCATGGAGGAAGGGGATAGAATTTCTTCTTGCCCACATTTAGTGTTTGAAAATAAGCAGCCATCAAAGTGGCTCAAGGTTTTCAAGGTTTCTTACACCATTGTCAGGGAGAAAAATAGATACTACCTCCCAGTTACTCGTTTTTATTGCCTGGATCAGAGGAATCTTGAAGAAATGACATCCTTTAGCAGCCATGGAGCAAAGGTGTTTGGTCAGTTGTGTAGAAGCGCTGGTGAGCTGGCGCTGTACTGCCAGGCTGCTTTGCATCATCACTGCCAGATGACACAAAAGACATCTGGGGTAGCAGGAGGGTGACATACAAGGTTCAAGAGAGATCACTTACTCATTCCACACAGTGGCTTATGAGGCTTGGGAGACAGCAGAGCTGTTTGGTTTAGATCTAAACTATTCCCCCACAAATGTCTCATGTGTTCAGAAGGGAATTTTTGGTAGGTGATTGGATCATGGGGCACTATGTTTATCTGTGTATTAATCTGGTAAGCAGTTTATAGTTGAATGTGGAGGCTGTGCTTGGGCCTCATTGAAGTGAGTCACTGGAAGCATCACATGGAAGGATGGATTTTTTTTTTTTTTGGTAGTGGGGATCAAACTCTCGACCTCACACTGCCTCCAGGCGGGCACTGTGCTGCTGAGCTATCTCCCCAGCCCAAAGGGTGGACTCTTACACCTAGCTCCTTTGGTCTTTCTCCATCTGCTTCTAAGCTGCTGTGGGTTGAACAACTTTGATCTACCATGCCCTGCCACGATCCCATTTCTTCTTCAGACCCAGTTGACTATACATGGACTGAATCCTTTGAAACTAAAAGCCAAAATAAACCTATGTTCCTTTAAGTTGAGAATGTTGGGAAGTCTATTCCACTGACAAAAAAAGTGACTAATGTCTTGAACCATCCCCTTCATCTACCTCCTCTAGGTGAAAGAAAACAGATGATTGGGTATGAAAGTTTCTAAGGGTGAATTAAAGGCAAAATGTCTCTATCATTATTTTATTTGGGATGAGATGGAAGAGAAAAATATCACACCAGGTGCAACCATATTAATTCATAAGCTTTGAAAATCGGGGAGTGGATAAGTAACGCCTACTGTGTCTTTCTCAGGGACCCCTGAATAGCTCTGGGACCTTCCAATTTCCCAATTTCCCTTGCAGTGAGTGCATTTAGTTCTGGTTTCTGGGATATCAGCTGAAGTAATACAAGGCATTTCAAGACGTACTCATAAATATACTCCTCAAGATTTCTTCTTGGCCTTGGCGACTAGGAATCATCAATATGGTCCCAGGACAGGGTAAAAGAGGACTGGGGCATCCGAACTGGACTCTGTGTAAGCAAGAAATAAACCTCTCATGTGTCAAGCTCATGAGACTTGTCTGCAGTGGCAACTGGGCTCGGTTACCTTGACCTTGAAGTCTCAGACTTCTCATATCCCTCGAGTGTAGGGATGGAATTGTTATTCCCTTTGTTATCTTTCCCAGACTCCTTTTAGTAATGATTCCCACCCTGTCATCCTGGAGACTGCTTTTTTGTTAGCTTTAAAGTATTAAGAATAGCAAGTCGGGCATAAGCATGCCATACACTGTCTCAGTGGCTCAAAAATGAGTCTAATTTAAGACTATACAAAGTGGTAAACAAAAGATATCTATAATTTCAAAATGTGTGGCCTAGTTAGAGAGACAGCATACTTTGAAATTGGAATCACTGAAAAATCATTAACAATAAGACGTGTCTCATATTAGGACTTGTTTACGTGACTAATTTTTCATGTCTTTTATAGAACAATTGAAATTTTGCCATTTTAGGTATGACTTCAATCCTAAAGTGAAGAGTCTTGTCTGTTAACTATTAACACTACACTTTCATAAGGGTTTATGTTCCTTTAAATTTATTGATAATATGAATTTTATACATAGTAGATCCTAGAACTATCAATTACAAAGCTGTATCTTTATCTCTGTGTGATCTGATCTGCTATTTCAAACTGACATACCTCTTCCCAGTATGCATAGTGGTCCAATATTGTTGGAGTCAAAATACAAAATATTTGAAGAAAATTAACAAGGGTAACTTATACATCAGTAACAACTTCTCAACTCAAAAATTGACAACTTCAAGAAATAATATTTTTGCATTTTGTATCCTTTTAAGGAAAAGGACTACATTGCCTGGAAAATATTTCCCTTTTCCAACTTTTGGATTCTGTAACTAGTTATTACTTAAAATGGGCTTAAATAAGTTAGGGGGTTAATTAAATAGCTGAGTGCAAAAATTTATTATAGAATTAGTTACATGTACCTATTTCTTTCTTTTTCATTTTGGATTAGTTATAGTTTTTTAAAACTTTAAACATGCACAAAACAAGAACAAAGATATAGAAGAACAAAGCTATAAGCACAGTTCTGCTCACAGTGTGATTGTGGTTAATGTTGTGGCTTATGTCTTGATGACCCCCAAATTTCATGTGCTCTAGGTAAGGCATTGGCAAGGTGACTGGATCATGGGTGTGTGGTACTGTGTCATGGGGGTGTGATGCTAGATTGGTCCACTGATTTGCTTAGCATAGTTCTCAGTGTGGATAATAGATCTACTGAAGAGGAAAGACCCACTCTGAGTGTGAATGGCACAAACCCATAGTTTTGTAGTCTGGATGAAATAAAAACGAGAAAGAAGAAACTTGCTGCCCCTTGCCTGCCACACTTTGGGCTGTTTCTCCTCTGCCATGCCCCTCTGCCATGCTGCCCTGCCTTCAATGGACTGAAACCTCTACAAACTGTGAGATAACATCAACCTTTCCTCCTTTAACTTGTGAGTGTCAGGTGACTTGTCTCAGCAACAAAAAAGTTAGACAACTAATTCAGATTATTCAATGGACAATAATATAGGAAATTTCTCAATTAAAAACTTTAGCATTAGATAAAGCCTATACGAAGGTTAAAAAATAACGTTTTATCTATTGATCTTAATTTTAGTAATACAGCCTGAACATCTCTGCACTTTGTCAGTGGAATAAATCTCTTAAGAGATTTAAGATAGAAAATATCTTTATTTAATCAAATTTAATGTTTTTTAATTTGTGGCATTAAGATGAACATATGTAATTTTTCATAATCCATATGTTATCATTTTTCCAAGACAAAGAATTCCAAATCAATGGTTTAATCTTAGTTCTGAAGTAGATAAAAACTAGACACAAAAATACAGTGCTGATAAAGTTACAACTCTATATTTTTTAACTATTAAGTTTGTTGGTACAATTTATATATACATAACGATCAGATTCATTATAGGGAATTTTTAGCTGTATATGATATATCTTGATGCCTCTTTTCTCCAATACCCTCCCCTCCCTTCAATCTCTCTCCCCCTCTTATTTACAAAGCATTGCTTCCATTTTATCTTTCTTTTATCATTTTTTTCTTTTCCTTTCCTTCCTTTCCCCCTCCCCTCTCCATAATTACCCCTTCTTTTAACAATTTCTTCCTATTTCACAACACCTATTATATACATTGCTCCTTGTTTACACTTGCGGTTTCTCACAGTAGAGAAATACTGATATTTACACATATGAGACTGATTTATTTCACTTAAGAGTAAGTTCTCAGGGTGCATTCATTTACCGAGAAATATCTCAAGTTTATTCCTCTTTATAGCTGAGTAGTAGTATAGCTGTTGTATAAAAAAAGTCTTTCTTATTACAATTCTTTATTTGTAAATAAAATAAGGAATCACAAGGCAGATGATTTAGCTGCTTTATTATGATAGGATATTTAATCTCAATATGAACTGTATTTTGTTATATATAGATTAGTTTTTGCATATATTATTTAAATAAAATTACTCAGCTCTAAGAATTGTCTTTTCATTAAGTTAAAAAACATAATATGCACAGAAATACACTTAGATATATAACTTTCATATAAACCAAAAAGTATTGTATTATTAAAAAATGATTGCTTACTCTTGTTTTAGAAAACGAATCTCAACAATATGAAGGAAGTATGTTACAATTAAATCCAATTTAGAGTAAGAAATGAAAGTTTAAAGCAATTAAAAATCAAATTCACCCATCTAGAATCGATAGAGTTCAATCTAATCATTTTTAAAAGTTTTATTAGTGCACACTTACAGGACATAGTGATTATATTCCTTGTGAGGACTCAGTACACACACATGGCACATCTTATTTTTTTCATATCTTTTTCACTTCCCTCTCTCATATCTCCTGGTCCCTTTCCTTTTCACAAAAGACCTATCTTCCTGTTTACTATTATCTATCTTTTATTTTTCTTATTAAGTTATTTGTATTTTGGGTTTCTTATATAAGAGAAAACATTCATATTTAAATGTGTGTGTTTGATTTATTTTACTGGCAGTATGGTCTCAAGATTTATTCATTTTCCTAACAAATGACTCACTAGTCCCATCTCTCTCACTGTGAATTGAACTAAAATCAAAATGCATTCAAGATCTAAATGTAAAAATTCAAGCACAATTCGCTAGAAGATAAAATAGGTAAAACACTTGAAGACGTAGGCAGAGGTAAGGACTTTATGGAACCCCAGTTGCACAAGAAATAACATCAGCCACCACTAAATGGGATCATAGCAAATCACTTTACATTTGCTGAGTGCATTTTGTCGGAGACTTCGTCAACTCTTGACTCTTGACTTCCTCCCCACGGTCACTGTGGTAGCCACTCAAGGTGGTGCTGATGCTCAGTCCCACCACTGTCCTCTATTACTTTCCCATCTGCAGGGGTAGAAAGCTCCCACCTCCTTGCCATTGGGCTTTCATTTTGCTTCTGCCATTGAGAGGTTCTCGGTGAGGTTTGGAAGGTATTCTACACAGCAAATAGATGTTGTCAGTGGCTTCTTGCCGACTTGTTGGAATGCTGCAAGCCTCTGAGCTCATTCAGTGATAGTTGTTCTCTGGGATCCCAGAACTTCTGATCTCCTGCTGCTGGCAGCAGTTTCCCTGATTTTCACTCCCACAGCCTTCTCACTGGCTGTGTAAGCCCATAATCTTTGAGATGTCAAGAGCAGTTTCCAAACGACTGACTGAACCTCTCCAGTACAGAATTTGGTTCTAAAATTTGATAAGGACTCTTTATAGATAGTAATCTTGGATCAGCTATTTGGGTTAGGTCTGAAAGCAGTAATGATCTTGTGCCTAACAGATAAAAGTGGGTTATTGGTAATTCACAGCATGCAGAGACAAAGCATTTGCTGATAATCACATACTTGTAGTTGTGTGACTCTGAAAGGAAAGACCAAGTGGCTATTCCAACACAACATTCCAGAGGAAATGATTATTATATAATCTTCAGAGTGTTTTGGCTGCTTCTTACTGCAATGAAGTTTTAGTTGGAAAATGATAAATTTATGGGTTAGTGAAGCACAGAGCTTCTATAACCATCCTAAAAGATCTCTCACCCAAGATATCCCGAAGCCAGATTGAGAATTTGATCCCATAGGTTGTAGAAATTAAAAACCAAATGGTGTCACAGTTTCAGCAGGTCTGTTATGTGAAAATGAAGGATAAGGAAAGATTGAGAACATGAGACCTGGAATGTTAACTTTCAGATAGAGCCCAGTGACTTGGAGTGTTTTGATCTCCTAGCATCACTGAGGGTTCCTTTCTAGAAGCAGCAGCTGCTGCCCTGCCGCTTCCTCAAGCACTGCCTGATTTCCTGGCTTGATTGCTTGGCAGTGACTTCACCCGAGACCATCGCTGGCCTACAGATGCGACTTTTCATCACAGCACAGCTCCGGTACCCTCCTTTCCTATACCCATAATTAGCATCTCATGGTACGGATTTAAACACAGGTGCAGATCCAACAGCACACATCATGCACACCAGAAATCTGCAAGATGTTCACTACTTTATATTCAGAGAAACTCAGGGAATATGTGTGAGATATGCATTCTAAGACCAAAGTATGAACTCACCATTAACATAAGTTAAATTTACTGATGTCCCTGAATGCAAAACAACAACAACAACATTCTAGATTTCATGTGGTGGTTCAAACAGTTGAGAACAACTTTAACAGTCTCACTTAGTGCTTAATTTAATTTTGGACTCAGAGTTTTCCTGCATTAAACAAAGTTGAGATATAAGAAATTGCTTGGTACAACAGAGAAAAGGGAATACAATGGCTCAGGAGTGAAGAGATTGTTGGAATAAATTTATCACATGTAACAATTTATTAGTTCTTTTACCATAAGGGGCTAGAGGGTACTTCCTCCTAAGGACTTTGGGCAAATATCCTGATGATGGGAACAAGGATTCATAGTAACTGTGGTCTGTAGGTCAGGGATGACGGTAAGAGAACTGATATAGTCAGAAGCAGGAAAATCAAGTGAGCCATTCCCTCCCCTTCATTCAGCTGTGGGCTGAATCCGATGAGAATCCGTGTTTAAGTTTAGGAGGTCGTGATGCCCAAGGTGGCAGACCATTAGCTCCGACATCCATGAGCGACTGAACAGGAGGCCTCTGAATTAAGAGCCACTTGCAGTTAGAAGGGGCCACCTGAAGTCGGAGGGTTCTGACCCTTTAAATTCTGGAAGTCGGAGTTTGTAGGAGCTCTGAGAGTTTCTTTCTGCCTGTTCCTGCTACCTTTATGCCTGTTTCTGCTACTGTCCCATGATCTTCAGTAAAAGTAACTACTTACTATGAGGTGTACACTTGGCAATCTTTTTTCCCAGTTGTACACAAGAACCTGGATTGTTTGAGCTTGCTGAAGTGTAACAATATCATCAGGGAAATGAGCTCTCATACTTAAAAAATAAATAAGGGTATCATGGGTTACTAGAAGCCATTGGTTGCGCTGTAATAGCAGGAACAAATAAGGGAAACTTTAAAAATGAATGGTTTAGCTTAAATAGTGAGCAGAAGAGTTTTATTTGTAGATATTTTTGGCAGTGACTAACTTATTTTGGTATATTCAAGACTAAAAAAGTTGAGAAGCCTGATACAATAGTACTTAAAAATATGTAATCAAAAAAAGTTTAAATCTTAATTCAAAACAATGGTAGCAATAAACCACTCTCTCCTTAAAATGTTCCTGCTATCTTGAATCACTGATGGTACATGTATCACTGTCCTATCCACTGGTGGTAAAAACAGATCTAATCATTTTTATTGGTCTTTTTACTAGTGAAATTAATAAAAAGTCTATAAATTAATGTTATAGTTAGTTGCTTGAAATTGAGTAATTATTGCCCAAGTATAATTATTAATTAGTACTTCTCATAACAATTTAAAAGTGATTACATGATCAGCAAATGTATTTTATTAAATTAAAAGGAATTTTCTGGGGATTTGGCTCAGTGGTATAAGTGCCTGACAAGCGCGAGGTCTTGAGTTCAATCCCCAGTATCAAAACAAAAAACAACAACAAAATTAAGAGGAATTTATCTATATTCATGAATATTTTATCAATTAATTCTTTAAATTTTAACATGGAAATCTTATAAGTACTCCATTGCTGGTGTATACGCTATAATATGCATTTACAACTGCCATACCTCAAATTTGCTGTACTGTGATAAAAACTTTTTATACTATTTGAATGTTTTCGCTGAGGAACTGTAAGATGATGACATCAGGCCTGGTAGATCTATACCTTTCATTACATTATTGCAATCAAAGAGGCCCAGAAAGGGAGTACAAGTCACCTGATGGGGCAGTTATACATAGACCATGGTGGGTTCAAGCTGGAGGTGGTAATAACTGATTTCAAATAAGAGCCGGCTGGCAGTGAGATACAAATTTTGGCCCTATCCTGAATTCCCAGACTTAAACCAACTCTAGGATCAAGAGTTCTTTGACTAAGGTGAGACTGTCTCCTTGAGAAGAGCTGGGACACTGCTGTCATACCCATTTATGGTAAATCTGTATTCCAGTCTTATCAACAGGACAGTTGGCTTTTCAACATGGTGACTGGCTGTCAGCTGGAGAAATGCAGTTATCCGGATGTTGGAAGATTTATTGGACAATTGTCTTGAGCTGAAATGGGAAACTGAAATGCAACACTGTCCCACCAGACAGAGGTCAGGAGGGTCTTGGCCTACGTCTATGTCACAGTACTCTTCGTCGGTCTTCAAAAATACAGCGGTTATATTCCCTTTCCTAGTTGTACAACTGATTTAGATGTATTTTTCAGCTGGCTGAATTCCCACATGGAGGCAGGGCTACTACAGAACAAAGTGACAATTGGGACCCCTACAATCACAACCAAAATTTAAACAGAAGTACGCATATAGTCCTGGGGAATTTTAAAGATTAATACAATGTAAAACCATTGAAAGATGCTAGGGATTTGAGTCCTATAACATCCTGATGCAATTCACCTAGCTGACCTGTGAATAAGACAAGGGGATCTGAAAGAGGTAAATCATTGTAAATTTAAGCAGAGATTCACTCTAATTGCAGTAATTTTTAGAACTGGAGTTTAACCATTGATACAAAAACGTCTTTTAATCTACACCAACAGAGAAAATTAGAGACCCCCTTTTTTTTTAACCTTCTTAGCAGTACATTTTAACTGATTTGTCTGGGATTTGTGTCAGTTTTCTAGCAACTGTCTTAATCTAATGTATAAGACCTTAATTCGGTCACTGAACCACAAAACACTTAGGTTGCCCATTATACTGATGACATGATGCTAATAAAATTGGAGTAGTAGGGTGTAGAAAACATTTAAACATCTTGATTAGATACACATAGTGCTGGATACATGTAATATAGTATCTAGATATCGCAAAATGATCCCTTTTACATTTGTGGTCCACCATCTCAATGAATTTTCTAGTGGCATAGTGGTCTGGAATTTTGGGGACATAAAATTCAATATGAAAGAAAATTTTCTTCACATTTTACTCCTGAGAAAGGAGTACGCCAAGAAAGAAATGAAATGGTTGGATTTTGGAGGTAACTTATAATATATTTGAATGTGCATCTCTGACTGCATACTAACCATTGTCTACATCTGCCAACTTGTCCAAGTCATTCTGTTGGCTCCATTGCATGACACACTAACTGCAGCCTGAGTTGTCTATGGTGGGAATATTATCTGGACCCAGCAACAAGCCCAAAACAGTGAATTTAGGAGCAAAATCAGACCTTCTCCTATACACAACTTTTTCCTTTACAGAAACAGCTCCTTGTTTGCTACTGGGTCCTTTGCAATTTCCTACTTATGGAACATCATGAAATCACATGACCATGCAATGGTTTTCCTGATATAATGGTGGACCAAGATAGGGAAACTTTTCTTGAAATAGAGGTGGCATACGTTCAGGATCGGACTTAAGTAGGTTCTGGATGTGTAAGCAAGCTTCATGTTCAGATGACACACTTTTTTGTAAAACATACCCTCAATGTATTTCTGCTTTGACTAACAGTATTTTCCCACAGAGTTTCCTCTTATCAGTTAGCTGGGAAGAAAGAAATTGCTCTTAGTTTAAGTTGGTTTCACAAGATGTGCTGGTGCTCACCAAGTTTGGAGCATTGCAGCTTCACAGCTTCCTCAGGGAAAGAGAAATACTTTCAGTGGAAAGAACTCAAAGAATCTTATTTTTCATTGTGCATGAGAGGAAAGATAAAGTTCTACACTAAATCATGGATAGTACGTAATAACTTGGCAAGATTGCCATGGTTTTGGAATGGCTTATTCTAGAGGATAAGAGACAAGAAGGCATAACAATGGAGCTATCAGGAAACAGAGAATGTGAAAGTTTTCTGTCTATGAATGTGTTAATCAAAGGCCACTCAATGTGAATGTCCATCAGCATCTCCCCTCGGGGACCTTAGTGTTGGCTTTATAAACCCATGAACTAAATATGCCTGGTAATAGGACTGAGGATATTAATGGTATTAAAACAGGGGTTTTCTCTAAGTAAAAATGATCAGAATATGATCACTGCTGAGACCAGCCTGCCAACAGCAGAGACCAGTTGGACACTATTGTTTTCCAGAGTAATTAACCAACCACCTGGTACCCAGCTGGCGACATTGGAACTATTTTATGATGGAGGGATTCGCTACATGTTCTTACCATAGTAGTTCCTCTTGCTATGAATTAGCCTACCCTGCTCTTAATGTTTCTGCCTGGATCATCTTCTATAAATGTAATAATATGCCCTTGGGCTCTGTGGATTCTGAGATATTGGTTTCCAAGAAAGAACAGTTTAACCAGAGCACATTATGAACTTGAAATTCAAATTGTAACATGGACACATTGAACTTATGATGTCATTAAAATGACAAAGAAGAGGGCTATTGTACTGATTGGGGTAATTAATTCTGTTTATTGAGGGAATATAAAATAGGGATGGGGCATTTTGATTTAGTGTGTGGTGAGAGATATGGGTCTAGTTTTAGCCTTTGGCATGTGGAAATAGTTTTCCAGAACCGTTTATTAAATAGGCTATCTTCTTTCCAGTGAAGATGTTTGGTCCCTTAGTGGAAGATAAGATAGCTGACTGTGTTTGGAGTTGTTTTTGCACCTTCAAATCTGTTCTGTTTATCTCTAGTCTATGTTTGTGACAGTACCATCCTGTTTTTAACACAGTATAAATCAATGTGGTGATTCCTCAAAAAACTAAAACTAGAGGTTCCACTTGAGCCAGTTATTTTTTTTCCTGAAAAAATTAAAAGAATCATACCACAGTGATATATGTGCATCCATGTTTATACCTAAATATTGGAAAAGTGCAAACGTTCATCAACCAATGAATAGATAAAGAAGACGTGGAGTTTTTTTATATAATGGAGCACTACTCAGCCATAAAAAGGATAAAGTTGAGACATTTCTAGGTAAATGTATTCACCTTGAGATCATACTTTCAAGTGGAATAAATCAGACCCACATTTATAAATATTGCATTGTTTCTTTGGTGTGAGAAACTGCAAGTATGCATAAAGACCAAAATCTATAATAGGTATTGTGAAATAGGGAGAAAATGTTTGATACAGAAGAAGAACTAGGAAGAGAGAGAGGATAAGAAAAGAAGGAAAAGAAAAAATAATAAAAGAAGGAAAAATGGCATCAAAACTTTTGTAAATAAGAAGGGAGAGTTGAAAGGAGAGTAAAGGAATGGAAAAAAAGGAAGAATCAAGATATATCACGTACAGGTACAAATTCCCTATGATGAATGTGATCATTATGTATATTTAAAATGTACCAATAAACTTAATTTTTGTGGAGAGGGTAGCAGGAATTGAACTCATGACCTCACATTTACCAGGCAGGTGCCGCCCTGCTGAGCTATATCCTGGCTCCTACAATACACTTAATTTTAAAAAAAAAGAAATGAAAAGGAGAAAAAGAAAAAAAGTAGTGCTGATGCTATTATTAGGGAGGGAGAAGTAAGACAAGGATATAAAATAACTTTCTGCATTTGTGTCTTATTATTCCTAATACTGTTCATGAAAATCATAGTTACTCAATAAAGGTATGACTCACTAGTGGGTGGGACCACTGAATGTTGAAACTGTGTTTCTCTGCCAGGCAAAGTCCAGATATATTTGAGATGCTAAGGATGAAGTGAATATGAAATATGTGATAGAAGGAGTCAATCCTGACCCAATAATAGCTTTAAGATCAGTCACAAAAGTGAGGACTTCAGTAACTATTTTCTTGTATTTGCCTGTATTTTCCTACATAGATAGGCTTTTACTGATAAATTTGTAGAAATATAATTTTTATGAGTTGATATATGAAATTCCTTTCCTCTTTCTTCTTGCACTGACTTGTGTGAGGAGTTCTATCAGCCTTCATGCTTTGAGATCATCCTAGAAAAACCCAGTTCATCAGGATACGAAGGCAGCTGAGAAGGGTACCCAGGGATGGAATCTGTGACACTAGATGGAATCTGTGTGGACTTCTGAGAGAGAGATTAATCATGCCTTCATTAGCTTGAAGAACTGCTTCAGTAGGTTGGTCAAAAGCATATTATTTGTGTTTGGAAATTTAAAGATATGTGTCTGAAGAACAAAGCTAGAGCTGTCTCTTGGCATGCAGTGTGATTCCTGATCTCTCAAGCACACTACCCTGTAACATGAGGCTTCAGAGTTTGGAGGAACCTGGCCAGTAGGGAGTTGGTCTAAATGTTAGCAGTCAAAGGCATTTGTGTGAATTTGGAAATGGAAGGTACAGAAGCCACTGTTTCCCAGTGGCTCCTGTATCCAGCTAAGCATTTTCAGATAGTAGATGTGGTGGCTGGTGGCTTTTGTGTGTCTTCATGCAATGCCACAGATAGCATAGAGCATTAGTCAAATAAATTTCCACTTTCCAAATTTTTAGCTTTTCTAATACTGTAACAATAAGATTATAGCTCCCTGTATTGTTCCCGCTCCTACTTGAAATATCTACCTCTGTATCTAATTTTATGATAAAAATCTGGTAACTAGACTGCAGATTTATTCACATATTTGGGTATTACAAAGACTTTCTATTTTGTATGATATGAATGTTGGAAATATATTCTCATCAAATATTTGAAATTATAGGCCTAAATAAGTATTTCTCTTTAGCACTGTGTTAAAATACCCTGTAGTTGGAGTATATGCAAATACATTTTATGCTGTGAGACATAGTTCAGGTGGGTCACTTATTATCAAAACAGAATAAATTTAATTGGAATGCTCAAATGTCCAGACAACTCATATTTATTATGCTAGTGTTCCCAAATGTCATACTGCTGAATTTTCTGCCAGTTTAACTAACTGGATGTTGCCAACATAAATGGAAATAGAAGAACTGGTTTAGGTATGTGAAAAATTATCACAGGTCCCACTGTATGTCTATTATTTTTTAAAACACTATTATTATAAATTTCTTGCTATCTTACTTGAATTACATATTGTTCTGCATTGCAAAAGAGGAGAGAAATGAGAATGACAGCCATTTTCAGTAGGGAGACTGCATTTATTTTTTCTTTCAGTTACAAAAACTAACTCTACTCAATGTCCTTTAGTCAAATTGCTTAGAAAAACTTTGTATTTCTGTTGGTATGTCAGAGCCCTTTGAGTGACACTATGGAGATTTAGAGGAACAGAAAAACCCTTCCAAGATAGAACCTAAATACAGTTGTCTCTTGATATCTGTATATTGGTTCCAGGACCCCTGTGGATACTAAAATTTAAGTCCTAAATAAAGCGGTGTCATTTACACCTATAATCTATGCATATATTCCAGGTACTCTAAATAATCTGTAACATCTAGTACAGTATCAATGCTGTGAAATAGTTGCATTGTTTAAGAGATAATGACAAGAAAAATGCCAACTATCTCTCAAGGTCAGGAACATGGAAAATTGAAAAAAAGTAGTGTTTCAAGAATGTATGAGTCAAGAAAGTTATCAGATAACTTGTGATCAATCCTGTCTATTTCTAGACAAAAATTTCTGATCAGATGTTTAGAAAGAAGCAAAGAAATAATGATGATGCTGAAAAGACAGAGAATAAAATCCAAGCTGTTGGGCACAGGACACTGCTCCCGGGTTTCCCTCCTTGGTGTGTGCTGCCCACCCCTCTTGGCATGGCGCACATTGCCTACTTGCAGAGTGACCTGCTGCTCGAAGCTCATGAAGCACTGGAACCTCTGCTTAAGCTTGGGTCAGATGGAGTCAGTAAGTATGGAGTCCTCCTCCTCCTGTGTGTCAGTGACGCTAGGCAAATATTGACAGTAGATACCAATAAAATCTTGGTAAGTAATATCTATGAATTAATCACAGAATTTAGCACTGGAAAAAATAGCAGTGATTCTGTTGTCCAGTATGCATGTTTTCCAAAACAAAACAAAAAACAACAAAATGAGCCCCCGTGAAGTTCTGTGCCAGTTCACTTCCAGCCACAAGGCTGCTGGTTCAGGACCATGGGCATTTCTGCTTTCCATTCAGGACTCTTTCTAGCGTTTCATTCCCAGCTAATTCAGAAATTTGCTTGGAGGAATTGTGGTTCTTTCTGTAAATATTTTCTCTGTAATACTTCTAAGGTCACTGGGGACACCGTTCACACCTTAAAGTAATTGAGGAAAAGTGTCTTTAACCTCGAAGAGCTACCGTTGCTTTCTAGCTTTGCAGCTGGCTCCTTGCCTACCTGGTGTTTCACTTCTCACAAAACCGCAGTGCCACTGTGGCATTACCTACAACGTACTCTAAAATCTATACTGGTGTGGACTCTGTGTTCTATATTTCACTTTTATTATCGAATTGTGGAAGTTTTAAAATAAATTGTGGACATAAGTTATCAGGGTAATAGATGATAAATCCATGGAAAAATAGATAATAGGTAGATACCTAGATAGATAGATAGATAGATAGATAGATGATAGATGATAGATGATAGATGATAGATGATAGATAAATTTCCTGTCAAAATAAGTTTTACCTTTTCATCGTCTTTCTCAGTATTTTTTTTTTTTTTTGAGACTGGGTCTCCCAAATAGTTCAGGTAGGCATTGAACTCACTATGTAGCCCAGACTGGCCTTGAACCCATGGCAATCCTTCTGCCTCAGCCTCCCAGAGTACTGGGATTACAGATGTGTGCCACCATGACTACCTTCCAGTGTTTCTTTAAAGTATGTATTGTATTTGGGTGACGCCATATTTATCTATATTTTATGGTTCATTCTTATTGTTCCCCTCTTTCTATACCCCAAGGTTATGCAAATATATCTTTAAAGGTTTTTTGCTCTTTGGACTTTGTTTTTTTCAGACAGGGTCTTACTATGCAATTCAGGCTGGCCTTGAACTCATTATGTAGCCCAAATTGGCTTTGAACTTGTGGTGATCCTCCAGCTTTAGCCTCCCAAATGCTGGGATTATAGAACTGCAGCATCATGCAAATATCATCTGGTGTTTTTTGCTAGAACTTTCATAGTTTTATTTTATAATGTTTAGCTATTCATGTTAAATTACTATTAATTTTTTGAATGGTGTGATTCAGGAATAAATCTTAATTACTTTTCCATATATTCCTCCATTTGTTCCAACATTATTTGTTGAAGGAAATTTCCCAGTTAGCGTATTTGGCATTTTCCTTGCAAAACATTTTAGCAAGTATATGTGCGTCCATTTCTGGACTATAAATTCTGACCCATTTGTCTGTTTGTCATCGTGCCATACCCACTCTATCTTGATGATGGCAGCTTTGTCACAAGTCTTTAAATCAGAAGCATAACTCCTGCAATAGTGCTTTTCCCTCTCAAGACAGTTTTGTTGTTGTTGTTATTTTTGTCCTTTTCATTTCCGTGGAAATTTCAGATTGGTTTGTGAAATTATGTCCTGTAATTCACTGAGTCCCTATCAGGCAATTTAAGGGGAACAGACATCTAAACAACATTATTTTCTAATCTGTAAGTATGGGTATTTATTTCTATTCACTTAAATCTCCTTCTTTCTTTCAGCAATGTTTTTTGGCTTCCAGTGGAGAGATTGTCTTGTTAAATCTATTCTTATATATTATATTTTGATGTTTAGTTTTTAGTGGAGAACTCAGAAACTAGCAGTTTATTTTCAAGATTCTCAAGTGCCAGTTATATTTCAACAAAATTAAAGAAAAATTTTACTTTGGGGGCAGTGTTTAAATCATGGCATACAGTTCTCCAGTGACTTAAGTCTCACAGAACTGTAGTTACTGATCCATGTTAGCCCATACAAAACAAATTTGGTTTCATTGATAGAAATGAATCATGGATAGATAATTGAATCTGTATTAATATTTAAAATCCATCTCACTCTTTAGCTAAATTTAGCTTTTCAAATTAACCCTCTATTTTGGAGAGTAGTCTTGCTGATTAATTAGTGCTTAATTCCTAACAGATGATGTACACATGTCAAGAAAGTCAATGATGGTGACAGCAGAGACTGCAGTTTGGTACTTGAGCTTCCAGTTGAGAGAAGTGCCTGTGATATCTGCAAAGGAAATTAGGGGAGATGGATGGGACCAAGAAGCAGCACAGGCTTAGGCATTATAAGCTGGAATGCAAGTAACGTTTCAGTGAGGGGAGTGAGCTCAAGTTACTTATTATTTCTCTTATCGACTTAAATCAGTAATATATTCCTAGGTCAGCAATTGGGTCAGTGGGCCCACTTTTGCTGTATGAGTGAGTCCCTCAGCTCTGGAACGCTGGAGTACTTCAGCTCTGGAAGGCCTGCCATGTCACAGCAGTAGCCTTGTGGCTCTTTCTCCAGGGAAGATTGTTTGCAGCCTATCTCCAGTTATGCACCTGGGGAGTTTGGGGGGCACAGCTGCTGCCACAACCAGAAGTCTGTTCTGAGGAAGTCTCAGGCTGGATCCTCCTTGGAGGCCTGGGAGAATATACTCATCAGTTTGGTTGAGATACTAGGTTTGTACTGCACACCTCTGCAGATCTTGATATAGCATAAACCTATGCATTCCAAAAACAAGACAATGCTTGAAGAGAATAATAATTCTTGTTTTGCTAGGGCTGTTGATTGCCTCCCTTAATCCAAGATGATGAAAATCTTTCCACTAAGGAAACCTTAAGGGTACAATCAAGTTGAAGAAACATCTCACTGCATAAGAAGGTACCTGCAAACTATCTTGATATTTATTTGGGCATCTTGATGGGATTTTTGCTTAGTAAATCTGTTACTCAACGATCTGCTCTGAAAATGGATTTAAAAATGATGAGTTCATTAAAATGAGGTTCTGAAAAAAGAAGGTGGCACCAGTTACTTCAGATACACACAAAAAATAATAATATTAGGAGGCACATATTCAATATAGTTCTGGAAATATTAGCCAGAGCAATCAGACAAGAGGGAGAAATAAAAGGAATAAAAATAGGAAAAGAGGACTCCTGATGTCCCTGCAGATGACCTCGTGGGGTCCATGAATTCCAGCCAGCAGCACACATGGGGCCAGGCTAGACCCGGCCCCTTCTTCACTTCCACTGTCTCTGCACATGACCTCGCAGGACCTGGGAACTCCAGCCAGCATGGGGCCAGGCTAGACTCAGGCCTCGCCCATGTCCCACAGTCCTGGCCACCCACTTCAGGACCTAGGAACTCCAACCTGTGACATGTGCCCTTGCAGTCCCACTGCTGCTATCGCCCCCCCCCACCTGCTGGACCTAGTATTACTATTGATGTTCAGCTCTGACACCTCCCCCCAGAACCTTGGACTGCAGTGGATTATCCATGCAGTAAGATGGATAAAAAGAACTCAATAGGCTTCCATCAGTGAGGTGAGTTTGCCCCTAAAATAAGAATAGTTTGCCACCTTCAGTGGGTAGACAGGAGCAATAGGGAAGCCCCCACCAAAAGTAGGACATAAGCAAACTTGGCAAGTGGGTGGATGAGTCCTTCCTCCACACACAGAATACCAGGTAGGTTGAGGAGGGTGCCAACAAGGCTTTCCCCAGCCTGGGGAAAATTAAGAGGGCTGTGGGACACCCAGAGACACAGTAGGATCCCAGGTGAGGTGAACACTATAAACAGAGAGAGCTGTGACTCTGAACAACTTGAAGACATAATAACAACAGGAACTAGGGGAAGATTTCCATTGGCACTCCTCATTTGACAAGACGAGGAAGAACATAGGACTCACCCAACAGGCCCTGCAAGGGGAATTCAGCTGACTGGCCCACCTCTTCATTGTGGGACCCAGCAATTGGACAAACATCAACCTTACAGTAGGACCCCAAGATATATACTACCAACAGTTGAGACTAGTGGGATTGAAGGACCAAATATTAACCCAAAGGGGAAAATGGCAAAACAAAAAAGCAAAATGAAATCTCAAACATCTAGTCCACCAGGAGTAAGTTCAGGAGACATTGAAATAGAAGACTTCAAAAGTAATACACCAGAAATCTCTGAAAAGATAGCAAGTAAAATAAAAGAAAAAATTCCAAGTGGCTATAGAGGAAATCAAATTAGAAGTAATCTCTCATATAAAAACAGAAATAATAGCCTTAGTTAAGGAGTTGCTCAGTGCAGCTTAAGAAGAATAAAAGTACAGCAGCATGGAAAACTGATTGAAACCTTGAATGAATGATATAGAAAACAAGCAGAATTTATGAAACAAATTCAAAGAGGCATCCAACAAACAAAAAATTCTATTGAAAGGTGGCAAAACTGTTTAAATGAAGCTGAGAATAGAATTTTGGACCTTGAGGACAGGATCACAATTAGCGATCATGAAAGGGTAGAACTTTTAAAAATAACAAAGCAGCATGAAATGAAAATCTAGCAGCTTCAAGATCATGCAAAGAGAAACAATATAAGACTAATAGGCATCAGTGAAGAAGCAGCAGTCAATAGAAGTGACATAACTAAAATATTCACAGAAGTTATAGCAGAAAATTTCCCAAACATGGGGAAAAAAATCTGATATGCAAATAAGTGAGGCATATAGAACACCAAACAGTCACAATCAACATAAATCTACACCAAGACATATAATAATTAAGATCCCAGATATGCAGCATAAAAACAGAATACTAAAAGCTGTTATAGAAAAGACACAACTCATCTATCAAGTAAAGCCTATCAGACTCATGGCAGACTTTTCAGCACAAATCCTCAAGTCAAGATGAGCTTGGAGTGAGGTATTTCAAGTCCTAAAAGAAAACAAGTTTCAACCCAGACTGATGTACCCAGCAAAACATTCAAATTTAATGGAGAAACAAGATACTTCCATGACAAAGAACAACTGAAGAAATTCATGTCCACCAAACCAACTCTACAAAGAGTGTTAAAAGACATATTAGATAGAGATAAAAATGACTGCAATCCCCAGAATAAGAGAAAAAAATCACCAGGCAGTACAAACAATTAAACAAAGGAGAAAAGCAGAAAGCAAACAACTGGAACATAACATGGCAAAGTTGAGCCAATACATATCAGTTATATCCATAAATGTGAATGGCTGTAATTCACATATCAAAGGAAATAGGTTGACAGAATGGATGAAGAAACATGATCCCACAATATGCTGTATACAAGAAACACATTTGACCCAAATAAAACTCATAGATTAAAATTCAAAGAATGAAAAACAGTATTCCATGCAAGTGGTACCATGAAAAAATCAGGGGTAACTATTCTACTTGCAGACAATGTAAATTTCAAACCTAAAATGATTAAAAGAGATAAAGAAGGTTGCTACATACTCATTAGTGGAAAAATTCAAGAGGAAAAACTAACAATTATAAATATATATGCACCAAACACAGGAGCACTCAACTATATAAGACAAATACTAAGGGACATGAAAAACCAAATACACAAGAACACAATTATAACAGGGGACCATAATACCCCATTGTCACAAAGAGATAGATCAACTAGACAAAAAGTCAGCAAAGAAATAATAGAACTGAATCATACCTGTGAGCAATTAGATTTAGTAGATGTTTACAGAGTGTTCCACCCAACCATATCAGAATACATATTCTTCTCAGCAGAACATGGGACATTCTCCAAAATAGACCGTATATTATCCCATAAAACATTCTTAAGTAAATGTAAAGTATTGAAATTACCCCATGTCTAATATCTGACCATAACACACTGAAATTGGAAATTAATGGCAAAAGAAATTGCAAAACCTGCATGAATACATGGAAATTAAATAAGAGCCTTTTGAACAACTAGTGGGATATAGATAAAATTGAAGAAGAAATAAAGCAATATCTACAATTCAATGAAAATGCAGAAACAGCATACTGAAATCTTGGGATGCAATGAAAGTGGTCTTAAGAAGGAAATATATAGCAATAAATTGTCATATGAAGAAAACAGAATGAGCACAAATAAACAACCTAATGCCTCACCTCAAGCTTCCAGAAAAAGGAGAGCAAGTTAAACCCAAAGCTCATAGAAGAGAGGAAATTGTAAAGATTAGAGCAGAAATCGATGCAATTGAAACTAAAAAATCAATACAAAGAATTAATGAATCAAAGAGCTGGTTTTTTGAGAGAATAAACAAAATTGACAAAGCTTTAGCTAACCTTATCAAGAGAAAGAAAAAAAAACCAAATTCATGCAATAAGGACTGAAAAGGGGGAAATTGCTATAGATCCCATGGAAATTCAAAAGATTGTGAATACCTACTTTGAAAATCTCTACTCACATAGAGTGGAAAACACAGAGGAAATGGACAGATTTCTAGAAACATAAACTACCAAGGCTCAACCAAGAAGATAAAGTAATTTTGAATAACCCAATATCAGCTATTGAAATTGAAAATGTAATTAAAAACTTACCAACAAGGAAAAGTCCAGGTCTAGATGGATTCACGACTGAATTCTACATGAAATTTAGAAAAGAATTGATGCCCAATACTGCTTAAATTCTTCAATGAAATTGAAAAGGAAACAATCCTCCCTAAATCATTCCTGAAGGCAAGTATCACTCTGATACCAAAACCAGAGAAAAACCCAACCATAAAGGAGAACTATTGGCCAATCTCACTAATGAACATTGACACAAAGATTCTCAATAAAATACTGGCAAATAGAATGCAGCAAATCATCAAGAAAATTATACATCACGACCAAGTGGGATTCATTCCAGGAATGCAGGGATGGTTTAACATATGCAAATCAATAAATGTAATACACCAACCACATCAACAGAGCCAAAAATAAAAACCACATGGTCATCTCAATAGATGCAAAAAAAGCTTTTGATAAAGTCCAACACATGTTCATGATGAAAACCCTTCAGAAACTCGGAATACATGATGTCTACCTCAATCTTATAAAGGCCACCTATGATAAACGAACAACCAACATTATACTAAATGGACAAATATTGAAAGCTTTCACACTAAAATCAGGAAAAAGACAAGGATGTCCACTCTCACCACTCCTATTTAATATAGTTCTGGAAATACTGGCCAGGTCAATCAGACAAGAGAGAGAAATAAAAGGAATAAAGATAGGAAAGGAAGAAGTTAAGTTATTACTATTTGCCGATGACATGCTACTCTATATAGAAGATGCCAAAAACTCCATTAAATGACTACTAGAGGTAATAAACAAATTCAGCAGCATAGCTGGATACAAAGTCAATGCCCAAAAATCAGCAGCATTCCTTCACACAAACGAAAAACTCCCTGAGAGAGAAATTATGGAAACATTGCCTTTCACAATAGCATCTAAAAAAAATGAAATATCTAGAAATCAACCTAGCCAAGAATGTAAAAGACCTATATGCTGAAAACTATGCTACACTAAAAAAGGTGATTGAACAGGATATTAGAAAACAGAAGGATATTCTTGCTCTTGGTTAGGAAGAGCCAACATTGTGAAAATGGCCATACTCCCAAAACTGTTATACAGATTCAATGCAATCCCAATCAAAATACTATTAACAAACCTTACAGATCTAGAAAAAACATTCCTACAATTCATCTGGAAACAGAAGAAAACTAGAATAGCAAAGGCAATTCTGGGCAACAAAGGCAAGGCAGGAGGCATCTCAATTTCTGACTTGAAATTATACTACAAAGTCACAGTGATAAAATCAGCATGGTACTGGCAAAGAAATAGACCTGAGGATCAATGGAACAGATTAGAAGATACAAACACAACTACAAAGACACTTAGCCACCTTATGTTTGACAAAAGGGTTAAACATGTTCACTGGAAGAAGGATAGCCTCTTTAATAAATGGTGTTGGAAAAATTGTCTCTCCACATGCCAAAGACTGAATCTAGACCCATGCATATCGTCATGCACAAAACTAAAGTCAAAATGGATCAAAGAGCTAAATATTAAAACAGAAACACTACATCTACTGGAAGACAAGGTAGGTAGAAGTCTTGGAGACATAAGGATAGGGAGAGAATTCATGAATAAAACACAAACCACATGGGAAATACTTCAAATAATCAGCAACTGGGATCTCATATTACTGAAACATTTTAGCACTTCAAAAGAAACCACCAACAAAATGAAAAGAAAACCTACAGAATGGGAAAAAATTTTAGCCAACAATCTCTCAGACAAAGAACTTATATCCAGAATATATAAAGAATTGAAAAACATCAAGCCCCCCAAATTCAAAGACCCTCTTCAAAAATGGACATCAGAGATGAACACACAGTTCTCAGATGAAGATACACAAATGGCAAATAAATACATGAAGAAATGTTCACCATCACTGGTTGTTTGAGCAATGCAAATTAAAACAGCATTGAGATTTCCTCTCACCCCAGAAAGAATGGCTGCCATCAAGAAAACAACTGATAACAAATGTTGGTGAGGCTGCGGGGGGAAAGAAATACTTTCTCCACTGTTGGTGGGAGTGCAGACTGGTGCAACCACTGTGCAAATCAGTATGGAAATTCCTAAAAAAACTAGAATTTGAAGTTCCATTCAATCCAGCTATTCCTTTCCTGGGTATTTTCCCAGAAAAATTGAAAATGTCATGTCTTAGTGATATAGGTACACCCATGTTCATAGCAGCACAGTGTGTCATAGCTAAATCTTGGAAACAACCAAAATGCTCATTAACTGCAAAGTGGATGAAAAAAAAATGTGGTGTTTTTATTTATTTGTGGAATACTATTCAGCTATAAAAAGGATGATCTTGCGGCCTTTCTAGGTAAATGGAGGCAACTTGAGAATATCGTCATATGTGAAATAAGCAAGACTCACTTTAATAAATAACACACTGTCTCTGTATTGTAAAAAATAATAAGAACTGACAGAATGATAGCATCCAAAAAGTATAAAAATGGAAAATATAATAGATATAAAAGTATAATAGATATAATAGATATTGTAAAATTGAAAGGGAAGGAAAGTGCTCTAAAGGATATAACCGTATGTATTGTGTGTAAGATAGACAACCATATTAGTAAATTTCTGTTAGATCATTGAACAGAAGAGTTTTCACTGTCAACGTTTGAGAGTCTAGCCACTTTTTATGCTTGATTTTGTAACTTTAACAACTATTGTTAAGATGACAATATGTAATGTATCAACCAGTGATTTTATGCTAGCTTTTTTTGAATTTTGTCTTTTCCTTTTTTCTCGTTTTTTCTATTTTGTTTTTCAAAATTTTCTTTTCTTTCTTTCTTTAAATAAAATAAAAAGAAAAAAGATTAGAAGACACAAATTGAGAAAATCTTTCAAGTGTCAAAGGGACTAATTTAGGATCTATTTGAGAGAGAGAGAGAGCTTTGAGTTCAGTGGCATATATTAAGATAATGATAGAGCAGAAATCAGGTGTGGAACAAAGTTGGTATTACCAAAGAAACCAAAAGTTGATTTTGGTGAAGAGAGAATGTCAAATGAGAATTTGACCTTATTAGGAAAACAAGTAAAGGAAGACTATTGCTCATTTTTCACTATTTATGAATCATTTTAGACTGAGCATTTTTAACTTTCAAAAGGTAGTTGTTTTAGAGAGAAAAGCATTTTAAAATGCAAAGCAGATTTCTCTGGTATTACGTTCTTTCATTGTTAAAAATAAAACAAACTTAGTAACTGTATTTGAATGGCACCAAAACATTTTATGGTAATTTTATTTACTTAACATATGTTTAAAGAAAATGTGTCCAAACAATTTGACATCAGTATTTCAAATTATGTCTGGTGTAACATGAATGTATGTTATATTTCTCATCTGGAATTTTGCTTTAAGGTTCTCCTTATTCCTGCCTGTTGTATTTTTGTTCTGAAAAAGTTCACTGCAGATAAACCCAGTAAATTGCATTTCAATTTTAGAAGTTTTTCATTTAAAAAATTTTTCTTCTAAATTGATTGCCTCCACATTGAGTCCATTTTAGGTATGGCAAATAATTCTTTCCAAGTACAACAGTTTGCCTTGTAGATATTAACATTTTATACCACCAATATTTAATGTAAGAATAATAGCCTAGTGTTAAGAAATCTTATTCATATATGAGATATTAAAATATTTGGTAGTTTGAATCAATAATATTCTTCCAAGTAATGTTAGAGGAAAATAAAATCATTTTGTATTTGAATATTTGGTAATCTGTAAATATTTGTATCATGTATATTTTGAAATGTTCTACTACTTTCATATTTAATGAGTGCCTCTAATGAGCAACAGTGTAATCTTAACATTTATTTAAAAAAAAAAGGGCATTTTATTTTAGGGAAAATGTTGAAAAATCAGAAAAGTACTAAACAAATGTATGGTGAGACTATTGAGCCTAGAATTTAAAATAATGTTGGATTTAAAAAGTCACATTTAATTGCACAAATAAAAACCTCACTCAGATTTCATTTCATCCCAGAATGACTGTCATCAAGAATATGAAAAACAATAAATGTTGCAAGCATGGAGGGAAATAGGGACCCTTCCACACTGCTGCTGCTGGGAATGTAAATCAGTATAGCCATATGGAAATTGGTACGGATGTTTCTCAAAACTCAAACGATAGAGCCACCATTGCCCCAGCTGTACCACACCTTGGTATATACCAAAAGAGATAAAAGTCACCATGCTATAGGGATACGGATACTTCACACCCACATTTATTGTGGCACAATTCACAATAACCAAGGTATTTGACTAGATGAGGTGCCCATCAACAGATGAATGGATGAAGAAAATGTCACATGTATACATTTTACTCAACCATAAAGAAGAATGAAATTTTGTCTTTTACAGCAAAATAGATGGATGTGTAGATTATCCTGTTCAGAAAAAAGAAGTCAGACTTAGACAAATATCACATGTTCTCCCTAATATGTGTAATCTATAGAAGATGATTAGAAAATAGGAAGAGAAGCAAAGCTTGTTTTGTCACAAGCAGCTGGGTTAGATAAAAATATTATAGGCAGTCAGACAGGGCTGGGCCCTCAAAGGAGCCAGTGTAGAAGATGAAATACCTCACAACTGTCAGGGAGACAGACACCTCTGCTGTGGGCCAGACCTCAAGAGAAAAGATAAAACAAATACACCACATATTTTCCATGGATAAACATAAAAAATTGACATTCTAAATAGGTCTCTGTCACCCTGAGAAGCCAGGAGTCACCATCCCAGAGCCCACAGAAAGAGTCACTGCTTTTTATGCGTAACTGCTTGCTGTATGACTCGCTTCCCAGTTTGATCCTGATTTAATCAATTTTACCTGAGTAATTATAATTTTATTGGCTGACCATAGCTCTGTCCCACCTCATGCCCACCTTGTGAGTTTCCATGTTTTTGCACCTTAGACTTGCTTCTCTTTGGGGTTTTGCTCTATAAAATCCCTAGAACAGGCAAGGGCCTTGATAAGCCATTTGGGACCGCTTCTTTCTCTCTCTCTCTCTTTCTCTCTCTCTCCCTCCCTCTCTCTCTCTCTCTCTTCCTCTCAGACAGAAGTTTTCTTTCTCTCAATAAAAATATTCTGCCCTTAGTCTCTGTTGTTCCTAAAATTCATTCTTTGATTTTAGAGAACATGAGCTCTTACCAGAGATCTAGAAGGTTGGGAGTTTCTTTCCCCTCTATCAGTTTCACCTCTTATATAAAGGCAATGTCTGCAAAGAACATATGTTCCTGAGAATTTTGAAGCATGTTACTTTAATTCAGGAAGTTAGAAACATGAAGGAGAGAGCAGAATACTCTGAAATAATTCTGTAATGAAATTTGAGTAATTAGAAGGGGGAAAACATGCCCAACTGTAAGGCAGTAAATTTAATGTCATATAAACAAAGGAGAGTCAAAATGTTTAGTTAGTAGAGCATCACCACAATGGGGTGAGCTTTATTTATTATTTCACTTGACAAAGTATGTTGGAATTGATATTGTCCAGACATGTTAAATGCTGGAAAATGTTATTAGGAATATAACTTATGTGAACTGATTTAAAAATTCTCTCACTTGTATATATGTTAAGCATATTGCTGAGAAATTGTCAAATTAATATAATCATACTTCATGTTTGGGAAACATTTCAGCTTATGAGTAAGATTGCCCAGTAAAGATATTCCATTTGAAATGGAAATATTGAGACTGCCAAACTTAATACTTGTGTTAAGGAGTAGTTTATCTGTGGCATCTCTGCAAGTGAGATAGACTAGTAGAAATGTCTCCTTTTGTGTATATGTGGAAAAGAGAATGTGACAGTTTTTACTACCAGTTTTACTGTAGGCAGTGGATTTCTCACGTGAAAGGAGGAATAGTTTTGCAATGAGTCAGTATTTCATACTCCAATACTTTACCTTGTAGTTATAAATTTCTACTGGCTGAAAAGTTTCATCAAGTGCTAGTACCTTTGTCCATTGTAAGGGGTGGGCCTATCTAGTCAAGCACTTATAATTTTAGAGATGGGGAAACTCTCCTCTTTTACCTCTGCTACCTGAATCATATTTGCTTTAACAGTATAGATGCTGTAATCATATGCTGAAAAATCCATTCATCAAAGGACTGATCAGCTCCTATAAGCTTCTGAAATAATAAGCCCAATATTTGAAGAAGTTATTTTTCAGGTTGTCCATGTGCGATCTTTGTGTTAAATGGAGGAGTCGATCATATTGTTTTAGGTTTTGCCATCAATTCTTTTGTTGAGTAAAAATGAAATGGTGAGAAGCAGATATTTGATCATTTTTTCTGCAACTCTTGCAGGTATGCAAAGTTTCTTTTTGGTAGGTCATCTGACGTCTCTTAAAAAGGAATCAATTTTTTCTTTAGTTCTTGAGAAAGTGGGATTCTCTCCAAAGTGTGCTGATTTCTCTCCTCTGTCAGGCAATGAGTAACATAGTTCTACGTGTTTTCCTTGCTTATGTGTTTATCTTACCATACATAGCAGAAAACTCAAGGCCTGGCAGAGGTCATGTCATATGGACATATGATACTGTAGGAAAAGCAGTTTGTGTGGATGCAAAGGACCTGGTTTCAAGTCTTATTCTTCTACTCGTAACTCAAAATTTTAAATAAGTCTCTTATTCTTCTGAGTCTTTATTTTCTCATCAGTAGTAAGCAGGCCATCATACCGATCCCACAAAATTATTGGAAATTCCAAACAATTCAGTGTTAAATGACAATAACTTTATGGTTTTATAGTGAAAAACTGTGGATAACTACAATCCACACTGTACAATATAAACTAAAAAAACATGAAGGGCTTATGGTTCCCTTGTCCCATGTACAGGGCCTTTCATTCTATAGAACTGTAGAACTTAAGGCTTGGAAAAGACTTTCAAGTCATTCACCTCAATGATCCACTTTTTAAAGTAAACCTTTAAAAATAATGTGAAAGAGAACTGCAGCAATTCAACTAACCCTATTTTGTTCCAACTCTTGCCGATATCTTACCATTCATCTCTTCTACTGAGTGCTCTTTAAGAAGTCACAGTATCATCAGATCCCTGATCACCAGAACTTACAAACAGTGTATTGAACACAAATGCCACCTGGCAACTGGTCACACTTGTCAGTCCTGCCATTCAACCAATGGAATGTCTAACAAGATGAACGAAAACATCCCAGAAGTACTGTGTGCAGCCTGCCTAGCTGATGCGAACAGAAGCATCACCCTTTAGAGAGCTCTTCTCTGACAACACTTATTCCACTTTAACTCTGTACGGAATTTTTTTGTTCATCCATCTGTCCCAGTGACTAGGACAATGCCTAACACTCCACAGTTTCTCCCAAGGATCTGTTGAATTTGAAAAATCGAAAAAGGTCCCAAACCAAGAGAGGAACAAAGTTTGAGAGAAAGGATACATGTGAGTTTGCAGGTTCAGAGGTTAATTAAATCTCCTGTTTCTGTTCTTCCTAGAACATTTATATATTATCAGGAGAAAAAATAGACAGACTTATAGCTCCTAAGACAGTGTGAGTGAAAATACAATGAATGTTTAAATTTTTAAACAATAGTAAAAGACACATTGCTGTTATTGTCCACCAACGTACCCTCCCTGTATTCAAGCCTATTTAGTCCTATTATTCTTGCTACTTCTCAAGCAGTTCTAGAAATCCTCTTTTGTGAGTGTTTTTAGTTGAACTGTGGTAGCTTCCTGGATATCCTGAATTTATTCAAAACATTTACCTTTCATGGGCTTTTTGATTTGAGGAAAGGTCCAGAAGATGCATGTTGGCAGACCTGGTGGCCTGAAGGAAGACACTATATAATGTTATTAGGAACCTTTCTGTTAAATGGCACCCAGCACAGAATTCATAATATTTAAAAAAAATTTTTTATTTGTAAGAGAGTAAGACCAAATAAAACAAACAGAATAGAGCCAATCAAAACAAAACAATTAACATGACACAGGACTTCAAAACAAGACAATAGGAAATCAACAGTGGCTCCCATGATGTCTCTTGTTATTGTCAAAGTAGCTGCCTATACCATCAGATACAATAAAAACAAACAAAACAAAATAAAATAAAATCCATCAAAACAAAATAATGAAAGTAATGTAGGATTTTGAAGCTAGATAATGGGAAATCAACAATGGTCACCATAATATTTTTTGTTATCTTTGAAATAGCTGCCCATACCATCTGATATAATAAAATCAAACAAAACAAAGCAGAATAAAACCAAACAAAACAGAACAATGAAAGCAATACATGGCTTCAAAACAAGATAATAGGAAATTAACAATGGCTACCCCCTTCCCTTTTCAGATGCCTCTCTTCCTTTCACTTTCACAATATCCATTGTGCATTTTGGATCCCACTAACTCCCTCAGTCTCATAGTAGGGAGACAACACATATAATGGTAATATTATATGTGAAAAGTGTTTAACTTTGTGCAGGGGGTTATAACTAAAATTTTGCCTTAGATCTCAGAGGAGACTTGGGGCCTAAACTTTTCAGCAACGCTGAAACTGTTAGGATTTTGGCAACTCTTGGAGATGGACTAAATATCTTTTACATAAAAAAATGTACATGAGTCTTTTGCAGGCCAGGAGTGAAATATTACAGTTTGGGTCTGGGTGCCTCCCCCAAAAGCCTCATACAGTCATGGAGGCAACTGAGTCTAGCATTTGTGACTGTTTTGTTGTCTAGCACTGGAATTAGTGACGTGAGTGCTGTACCCACCTAAGGGTGAGTAGCTGACATAATATATAAGGGAGGAAGGGAGTCATGCTTGTCCCTTTTTTCCCTTTTCACTCTTGTTGCTTTTGAATACCTTGAATGATTGCCCGTTAGCCACATCACCCTACTTTGGAACTAACTGAATGTATGGACTGAAATCTCTGAAGAACTGTAAACTAATTATGCCTTTCCTTCCTTCATTTTAGGTGTCAGGTAATTTTGTCCCAGCAAGAAGAAAAAAATAACCAGCACAGGCACTTTCAGTCTTTTACTGCACTGAGAATTTAAATTAGTTTAAATATTTTATGAAGGGTTGAGTCTTTAACAGACTCATAAACTTTGATCAAATAATACATTTTCCAGAGATTTTTCCTTAATCAAATGGGAGAAATATGAGCTACTTTTTAATAAGGAATATATAATAGGGCTTTACACATTAGCAAGACAAAGTAAAGAATTTAATTACTTCATCAAAAGGAAATGCTCAAATGAGTTTCATGACACATAAAAAAGATACCATATTTATGCATAAATAGCATTTTCTAAGAATATCTTCATTCTTTTAAAAACACCTTTTTTTTTTTTTTTTTTTGCTAAAAGAAAGGTCTGCACAGCAATCTCCACCTTGCTGTGCAACCTCTGCACCTTGCTGGGAAATTGGTAGAGCCCCACCTAGTGTCCCCAAACAGCTGAGATCTTTGGTGCACCATGGTGCATGAGCTGAAGACCTGCACAGAATAAAGGGATGGCTCAATATATGCAAATCAATAAACTCAATAAACATAATACACCATATCAATAGAGTGAAAGAGAAGAGTCACATGATCATCTCAATAGATGAAGAAAAAGTTCTTGATAAATTCCAAAACTCATTCAAGATAACCCTACAAAAAATTGGAATAGATGGTCTCTACCTCAATCTGATAAAAGCCACCTATGACAAACCAACATTCAGCATCATATAAAAATAATCAAGAATGGAAAGCTTTTACTCTAAAATCAGGAACAAGACAAGGATGTCCATTATCACTAGTCCTATTCATTAGCCAGAGCAATTAGACAGAGAGAGAAAAAAAGGAATAAGGATAGGAGAGGAAGAAGTTAAATTACCACTATTTGAAGATAACATGATATTCTACATAGAAGACCCCCAAAACTCCATTGAAAGCCTTCTAGATGTAATAAGCAAATATAGTAATGTAGCTGGATACAAATTCAACACTCAAAAATCAATTGTATTTCTGTACACAACAAACTCACTGAGAAATAAGAGAAACTACATCCTTCACAATCACATCCAAAAAAATGAAATACTTAGGAATCAACATAGCAAAGGAAGTAAAAGATCTATTCAGTGAAAATTACAATACTCTGAAAAAAGAAATCAAGAAGGATCTCAGAAAATGGAAAGACAGTCCTTGTTCATGGATAGGAAGAAAAAACATTGTGAAAATGGCCATTCTCCCAAAATTGTTAAACAGATTTAATGCAATTGCAATACAAATTCCTCACAGATCTAGGGAAGTCATTATTAAAATTCATCTGAAACCAGAAAAGGCCTATAATATAAAAGGCAATTCTGGGCCACAAAGGCAAGGCAGGAGGCATCATAATCCCTGACTTGAAGTTATATTACAAAGCTACTCTGATAAAATCAACATGGTACTGGAATAAAAACAGACCTAAAGATCAATGGAATATATTAGAAGATACAACCACAACTATAAAGACACTCAGCCACCTTATCTTTGACAAAGAGGCCAAACATGTTCACTCAAAGAAACATATCCTCTTTAATAAATGGTGCTGGAAAAACTGGCTTCCCATATGCTGAAAACTAAAACTAGACCCATACTTATCAACATGTATTAAACTAAAGTCAGAACAGAAGCACTAAATCTGCTGGAAGACAAAGTAGGTAGAAATCTTGAAGGTATAGGGGGTAAGCAAAGTATTCATGAACAAAAGTATTCATCAAACTGCATGGGAAATACTTCCCAGAATCAACAAAAGAAATCTCCAACAGAGTGAAAAAAAACCCTGCAGACTGGGAAAAAGTCTTAGTCAAATGTCCCTCAAACAAAGAACTTCTATCTAGAACATGTAAAGAATTTTAAAAAATCAGACCCCAGAAATTCAAGGACCCAAATCAAAAATGGTCATCTGAGACTGAAAAAATACAAATGGCAAATGGCAAATAAATACATGCAAAAAATTCAGCTTCATTGGTTGTTAGAGAAATGGAAATTAAAACAAAACTGAGACCTCATCTCACTCCAGAAACAATGGCCAGAATCAAGAAAACCACCAATAACAAATGCCAGAGAGTGGGGTGGGGGAGGAACTCTCCTGCACTGTTGGTGGGAGTGTAGACTGGTACAAACACTGTGGAATCAGTCTGGAGTTTCTTCAAAAATCTGGGATTGGAGATTCCATTTGACCCAGCTATCCCACTTCTGGGCATTTTCCCAGAAGAATTGAAAACATCATACCACAGTGATATAAGTGCAACCATGTTTATAACAGCATTGCCTGTTGTCTTGTTTTGAAGTCCTGTATTGCTTGCATTGTTTTGTTTTGATATGCTTTGTTCTGTCTTGTTTTGTTTTATTCTCTTTAAAAAAATTTCTGGAATAAAATGTCCTAAGATATTTCCAGTAACTATACACTTTCTTTACTCCAATTTTTCCTTCTGTGCTTTGTAATTTGCTGATCCAATTTTCTGTATAGTTATTTTCTTAAAGGGCATTGAAAGCCTACCTTTCAAACACTAAGAATGTCATTTTCTTTAATATGTTAACCTTTTACAACTACATCAAATATCTCAAAGCTGTTTTTTCTTCCAGTAGTTCTTCCCCTTGAGTGCTTTGGTCCTCTAATTATTGTTACTCTCTCTTTCTGAATGGTTACTTCTTTCCTTCCTCTTAAATTTAGTATTCTGATCCTTGGCCTCTTTATTCTCAATGCATACATTTTCTCCTAGATGATTATAGGTCAGTATTCCCAGCCTTTTAATTGACAGTGTCACTTAATTGTATACCCCACTGTCACTTTTACTGTAATATAGCCTCTGGAGAATTATCCCTTTGTGTTTAAACCTGAGCCAGTGGTACTTGAGAGCAACTTATCGCATGATGACCTCTGGAATGATCTCTTCGTTCTTTGAATTATTTTATAGTTCTGGATAAATCGCTATCTAGGTAGTAAAAATGATGCGTGAGAATAAATGTTTGTTTAGAAACACTTACTTTCCTTCTCATAATCTTATGCAGCATGTAGTAACCTTTCCCAGTGAGGTTGGGTTTGATCATGTGAATTTTGCTTTGTTTTCACATGGGTCAAGCATGTACCCCTCCCCTGAATCATGGCTTTGGTTTCAGCCAAGCACCCTGCTTTTGTCTAAAAGGAAATTATGTCTGGGCCAGTAACAAAGACTTGGTGTGCGCTTACATGTTTGGGTCTTTCTTCTTCCATTTGTGTCATCCCTGTGAGCACTTTCCCTGGGTAGCTACTGCCTGGTTATGGAGCCCAGAAAAAAGCACAGAACTGACCTAACTCAAAGGTATGGTGGGGGATCTGGAAAAGTCCAATGCACAGATTAAAGCAAAGCTGCACTGCAGATCTCAGCCCATTTCAGCTGACTTCCAGCCTACTCATGGAAAAGAAAACAGAAATAAAGTGATGACTATTTTAAGCCACTGAGCTTTGACATGCCTTTTTGTGCTGCATTTTTATGGCAATAGCTGACTGATAGACTCTTATTTGAAGCCAGTTTCCTGAACTAAAGACTTTTTCTTGTGGTTTTATGATTCCCTGTTTTATAAATGATGGGTCCTTTATTCACAAAAGAATTAGATTTTGAAGTGAAGCTTGATGAAAGGCTCAGTGTCATTGTGTCACCATTTCTCTTGTTCCGTTCTTGTACTAACTCCATCCCCAGGCTGCCTTTTTTGAATGGCCAATGTTACCTTAAGACTGCATTCCCCGAGCACACTCAGTGTGCCAATCCCTCTCTTATTTAGGAATCTCGTTATGGAACCCATCACTTAGGTTAGGGGGCCACATTGCTCTTCTGGAGTTACAAAAGCCACAGGCCCAGCCCTGAAACCAAAAGTGTAATCAACAACATTTGAACTACATTAGCTGGGAAAAATGTGTTTCTTAAAAGGGAAACCGAGGAACTGTTTTAAAAGAAAAAGTCATGAGTGCCTGGCATTGTACTAAAGACAAGCACTAGGTGACTTTTCTACACAGATTTTTAGCTCCATTTCCAGGGTTTGCTACTTGAAATCGCCCCACTGCCACCATGTATGCACCCTGTCTTCAGGCCTGGTGGAGATACATTCTTGCACAAACTTGTATGAGTCACTATTGCGAATCACAATAAAGGTCACAACCTACAGGCTAACATTCAAAGTGCTTTGTGACTGTTCCCTGACTTCTTTTCCAGCCCAGCCTTGGTACCTGGAGCACACAAGCTGACATTCATCCAAGGACTTTGGCCCTTGTGGCCTTAGCTCAACGTCTGCTGTAGGTCTTTCAGGACTTCTTCAGAGTCTCTCCCCTCCAACTGTGCTTCTACCAAGGCTTGGACCATAGTCAGCCCTGTGTTATTTCAAACACACATGTCTCCACAACCTCTGGATCATGTAGGTAAGAACTCATCTTTGTATTCTTTGGAGTATGTTAGTACTTCTGAAATAATTAATAACTATTGTTGAAATGTTAAGTTGTGGAATTTCCAATCCCAGGCTCATGAGCAGAAGCTGGAACTGACACAAAGTTCAGTATTTTTAGTATGTCATCTTTTTTAGGTCCCTCCAGGTGGCCAAATCTTGACAACCACTGAGCAGGAAAGATGATTTAGATTACACATTTAAGGGAAGTTGTAATTTAGCACATATATTATGATAAAATAAGCAGGCAACCAGAAACTTGGCACAAATAAGAAAGAAATTCAGAGACAGCTATGGGGGCCCACTTGAGTGATTTAGAAACATATTTTCCAGTATTTGGGGGCATCTCTGTAATACTAAGCAGGGGAGATGTCCTGGGCAGTTTGGAACTCCATAGATAAGATGCTAAACCCTAAGTAGAGTGGCACAAAGTCTCTATCTTGCAAAGGTCTTTATTTACTCAGAATTCTCATAGTTCTAAGGAGAACTGGGACATTTAAGAAGAAAGAAGGAAAGTGACCAGAAATTTTTATATTAAACTCTACCTAAAATTCTTGCCTTTCACTCTTTCATTTTGACACAAAAAGTACAACTAAACAGCCATAAAAACTAGCCAAGTATTTTTTTAAAAAATTCTATATCATTTCTATCCTTTTTTCTGTTTTACTTGTTTTTTTAAAACAAGGGAGAGCACCAATGCAGTTCCCTACTCCCATGAATTAGGCAGATGAGTTTCCTGCATTTGGGGAAATTGCAGGGGTCAGCACATTTGGAGTGCAATGGATAAGCCTCACCCTGGGAAAACCACCTTCGTGATCACGGTATCTCCCCTGCCAGGTAAGTGTCTGTTTTACTGTTTAAAATAAAATTTAAAAAATAAAGACTAAAAAACTGTCCAAGTGTGCTTAGAAGAGGTCACATACACCTATCTTCATGGGACAATATCATTTTTGCAATAGCAGAAAAGGCATCGAACACAAGGTTATTCTAGGTGTCTTTGGTTGAAGCAAACAGGCTAACTAGTTATGAGTCATAAAAACACTTCCTTAATGCTCTGAGCTGCTTAATAAATACTGAGAAATGTGGCCACAGTTTTGTTGTCTTTAATGCCTCCCCAACCTTGGAGGGTCATGTGATTTTATGTTTGCTAAGATATTATAGGTAAGATATATGAAATACCAGAAAGGGATTAAATAAATCTGAGATAAATGGTTAGCAAAAACTTTTGTTAAGCATCTTAGGACTCAGTGGCTTGGAAATTTCTATTACCTTAGGAAAGAACCAAAAAGGAAGATGTGTATAATGCTGTAATAGCAATTACAGGGCTGGTGTGTTCCACCATAGAGAATTTTTCCCATCAGGAAGTACCAGTTTAACAAAGTCCCCATCATCTGCGCTAACACGGGGAGGGGGTGGGTTCAGGATTTAAAATGGGTGTCTTTTTCCTCCCCTATTACAGATCTCCCTCTCCGGATGACATATTGTTGGCTGACGAGTCAGAGGCCTCACCACACACTGCTCTGACTGTCGTGTCATCGCACCTCTCCTATCTGGGGTGGCTGACAAACCCTGACAAAATTCAGAATTCTTCCTGCTAAACTGTTTCTTCAAACTATGTGGTAGAATTCACAGTGCTTAATCCTCCTGGAAATTGAAGAAAAACTGCTGTGTGCTGTATCTCCTTAGCACCTTAAGGTACTGGGACATATGTGACTCCCTGTCTCGTTTGTACCAGCCAATCCATAAATCAGCATGGTTGAGTGGAAACCAAACCAACAGCCAATAGAGGAAGTTTTCCAGAGATCTGGGGTATGCTCGTTTTATCTTTGGGACCCGTAACCCCCAGTGACCTCTCTGAACCTTAAGTCTCTGTGACTGACGATTTTATCATCTGGCAAAGGGGAGCAACCTTCACTCACAGGCATTGCTCGGAGTTTCCAACTTGCGGTCTTCCCGGCATGGCTACCAACACAGCTCTGAAAAGTAGCCCTTGGTTCACTATTGGCCTTTTATTAACACTGACCTCCTGACCATGGAGGCCAGGTCTTGTGACTCTCTAGCCTGCTAATTCCTATTTGAGGGCAGTTGACTAAGATGTCAGGATGGACAAAGCGGAATGGGCCCAGTGCCCATGTACCTTACAAGAAAAGGGAAATAGAAAGTTCAAAAGCATAGCAGTGAGCCTGGTCACATCTTACTTTACACAAATTTGTGGCAGATGAACTCGTAGCTCACACATAGGGTCCAATCCCAGACATTTCACAGAGTTTTTTTTTTGTTTTTTGTTTTTTAATAAGAGTATTGCCATGTAGTTCAGGCTGGCCTTGCACTCACGGTGATCTTTCTGCCTCAGCTGCCTGAGGGCTGAGACTATAGGCATGTGCCACCATGCCTGATGACATCTCAGTTTTTAATAGACAGTAGACAGTCATGGTTTCTGCTCTGAGTGAAGACACTACCTCTTTTACAAGTTTGCTCATATACAAATGTCTTTGAGAAGAGAGTAAAACCATGAATGACACCAGTCAACAGACACCTAGAAATACAAGCAACCCATACAGAACTGTCTTCCAGCAGTGTGCTGGGACTGGATGCATGTGAGTGGTCACATTCACTGGGGCAATAATGAAGCAAAAAGAGCAGAACTTTGAGTGGCACTCACACGTGCTTCTCTTCCTGGGAAGGAGAGGTCAGAGATTCAAATTTATATTCATTCATAGATAGTGGTGAGTAATCTCCCTGGAGATCAGGGATTTAGAAGGAAGATGATTTGGAGAACGGAGATAAAAAGATATGAGTGAGATATTTGGCTAGAACTTTTAAGATAGACACACTACGGGCATATTTGTTGTTTATGACAGCGCTCAGCAAAGAGCAGGAGGATCTTAGGCGAGGCAGACAGAGGACACATCGCGCAGGTATCAGTGGGGTCCCCTTCCACGCACTCAGTGTTGTAGTCCATTTTGTGCTGCTGTAACAATATAGAGACTGGGTCATTTATGAAGAACAGAAACTTGTGGTTCTGGAGGGAGGTGGAGAAGTCCAAGATAGATGCGCAGCTGATCTTGCTACACCATAACATGGTAGAAGATACCACATGGGAAAGGAAGGAAGTTAATTCATCTTTTGATGAAGAATCCATTCCTGTGATAACACTGCCCATTCATTCATGAGGGCAGAGGATTCATGACCTATTTACCTCTTCCTGGTCTCATCTCTTTTGTGTTCAGGATGAAATTTCCAACACGTGAACTCTGGGAAACACATAAAGCATAGCATTCCACTCCAAGTCCCCCAAATTCATGTCTATTCATTTGCAAATTAATATTTATTCTACCTCAATGGCCCAACAGTCTTAACTTATGCCAGCATCAACTCAAAAGTCCAAAATTATGAGTTTTACAGGAAACATTGCATAATAATTTTCCTTGTACGTGGAATCTAGAAAAAAACCCAAATGTCACAAAAGCAGAAATTACACTATTAGATAATTGGAAGGGGTTAGGGACAAGTTTAGGGGAGGGGACAAGTTGGGATGCATAGCATCAAATATATTATATGAATATATGTAAAAGGCACAATGAAATCCAATATTTTGTTAAATTAAGGTGACCAATAAAATATATATATATTGGGAAAGAATCTTACCAGAAAGAAACAAATAACCAGAATCTCATCTAAATCACATCAGCGAAATCAAGACATGACTCATCTTAAGACAAATTCCCCTCTAGCTATGAGTCTCTGAAATCAAAGCAAGTTACTACTTCCAAGATATGATGGTGAGACAGACATAAGATACATATTTCAAAGGCTACACACAATGCCTATACACAATGCCAAAGGTATTCTAGGGTGAACATCTCTGTTTGAAATGGAGGAGAAAACTTGTGATAAATAGTAAAATTTGCTATTTATTTTATAACCCTCTCCTCACAAGAGGTTTCCTTCACCCTTGAATGTAGGTCATGACAGTGACATCCTCCAGCTAATAAAAAAGCAGCAGAAGTGAGATTATGTGTGCCACACTAGGTCTTCAAGGGTCTTTCAGCTTCCTCTTCTGGAATGCGACACTGTCTACATGAAGAAGCATTGGCCAGCCTGCCAGATGCTCCAAGACACAGAGCCGAGTGACTCCTATCACTCTCCACCACTAATGCCAACTGCCAGGCATCTCACTGAAGACATCTGAGATGACTCAGCTACCAGCTCACCAGCCAGCCAACAAGCCAACTGCATAAATGGAGGTATTCCCGCAGAAATGAACCAAGCCATCCCAGAGCAGAAGCTTAACAAAATAAGACTCAGAGTCACAGACAAAATAAATGTTGATTAAAGCAATTAAGTGCTGAGATGTTGTATTATGTCAGAAATGCTAACTGACATGGGGCTCTTTTGAACAAATGGGGTGAATTGTAGAAGCTAGCAAAGACATATAAGCCATAGACACAAACACAAGGCAACCATTGGGAAATATGATCACCACAGCCATACTCTGGGAGTTCAATAAAAATATCTTTTTCCAAGCATGTTGACATATTCCTATCATCCCAGCACTTGGGAGGCTGAGGCAAGATGATTGCTGTAAGTTTGAGGCTAGCCTGTGGTATAAAGTAAGTTCAAGGCCAGCCTGAAATGCATAGTGGGAACCTGCCTCAAAAAGACAAAGCAAGCAAATATATATATATATATATATATATATATATATGAACTGGTTTGTGTTTTCTAGAAATTGTTATGATGACATCTTTTGCCATGGATTTCAAGAAATATAAAACAGCATAATTGAATGTTATAAAATTGAGGAAATAGCTTATGTCTACTCAGGGAGAGAATAAGATGTAAATCCTAGCATTATAAAAACAATAAAATTTCTTTTGTTAATTTTATCATAGCAGCATTTAACTGTTACTACTAAACTTCCTATTTAAAGATATTTTATAAATAGTCCCTCATCAGGGACAAGAGAAGATTGAGCCAGGAAAGTGATAAAAATACTTGCTTTCTTGTTCCTGATTTTAGAGGGAAAGTTTCATTTTCTCCCCATTTAATATGATGTTGGCAATAGGTTTTCATAAATGGCTTTTATCAGATTGAAATAATATCCTTCTATTTTCTTTAGTGTTTTTGTCATGAAAGAATGTTGGATTTTGTCAAAGATTTTATGTGTGTATTAAGACAATCATGATTCTTTTCCTTGCTTCTGTTTATGTGATGTTTATTCATTGATTTGTATACATGGAACCATACACATATCCTTGGGTTGAAGCCAACTTGGTCATGACCTATGGTACTTTTGATGATTTATTGCATTCTATTTGCCAGTATCTTTCAAAGAGACTTTGCACTGATATTCATGAAAGAGAGCAATTTATAATCCTCCACTCCTGTTCAACATAGTACTCAAAAGATTAGCAAGAGCAATTAAGCAAGCAAAAAAAAATAATAAAAGCAATATGCATAACAAAGGAAGAAGTCAAATTATCACTATTATGGTGAAATGATCCTTTACATGGAAGATCTCAAGAAAATCCAGCAAAGGATCTTAGAATTAATAACCAAATTCAACAATGTAGAGGGATACAAAATCCACATACAAAAATCAACAGTGTTCCTGTACACTAATAGCAAATCTACTAAGATGGAAATTAGGGGAAAATACCATCCACAATAGCACAAAGAAAAATTAAACACTTGAGAATTAACCTAATGGGGGAGGTAAAAGTCCTCTACAGCAAAAGCTACAGTACTCTGAAACAGGAAATTGAAGAGGACCTGAGAAAATGGATTCTGTTCCTGCATAAGCAGAATCAATTTAGTCAAAATGACCATTTGTCCAAAATTGATATACATATTTAACCCAAATGCCATCAAAATTCTAACAGCATTCTTTGCAGAATGGCAGAAGACAATCCCAGAATTTTTATGGAACCAGAAAAGACCAAGAAGGCAAAAACAATCCTGGGTAAAAAAGTGCAAAGTGAGAGGCATCGCAATCCCAGGCTTGAAGTTTTATTAAGAATGAGTAACTTTATTTATTTGCAGGAACATGTGTGTAACTTGAAACCAAACTATTATTAAGTGAAATTAATCATCTATACAAGCTTAAGTATCACTTTATTTCTTTTATATGAAAAACCCAGGGTGAAAATAAAAAACAAAATAAAAGACAGATAATAGGAAGCAGGGAGAACGATCATTCTCAAAGGGGAAGGGAATCAAAGTATGGAGGAAGGGAGGAAGGAATGAAGGTATAAGAGATGAAGAAAAGGAATTGGGATGTATTAGGTGAAAGGATTTTTCCCTAAAATATGTTACACGACATCAGGGCAGTGGAGGCGGGATCAAGGATGTATATCTTGAGGCCACTTCCTCCTTCCCCTATGACAAATTCCTTTTTCCTTTCCCAGTGGCACTGAAGAGGTCCCAATCAGCCCCTTACGTGGTGTCTACGCCTGCCTTAAGCGCCACCCTGATCAGAGGTTTTATATATAAACGTGGACCCATAGCCCACGTTCCTGTCAGAGGTGGCTAGACTGTCTATGGTTAGTCTCCTCTCCACGTCCTTGGAATAAAAGCTATTTTTACCTCATATTTTTCTCTTTCATCATGCTGAAAACCTATCATTTGGTACATGAATGCACTTAGTACAAGGCCTGTAACCATCATGTACAGCAAACGTACCAAAAAAAAAAAAAAAAAGAGGAAAGGGAATCAAGAGATGGGTGGAGGGAGAGAAAGGAAGGGAAACAGGATGAACAAAGCAATTACAATGTGTTATGTGCATGTACATAGATCAACTTCCCACAAGGAATATGCTACACTCACGTGATGATAAACTAAAATTTTATACAATTGTTTTATTTGTTTGTATTACCTTTGTAACTTCCTCCCCAAAGAATACTGTGTTTTTAGCGCTGGAAAATTTTCCATACATTCTGAGAAATTGGACACAACTTTACTGAAGAAATGGAAAGATTTGGATCCTAAAGTCTGCATTTGTTGAGCACTGTTTCATTTTATTGTGTGACCTAGAACTAGTTTCATTTAATTTCTTCATCTATAAGTTGAGACTCATGTGCTTTATTTAATAGGATTAAATGAGATTAAACAAGAAATGCATATCAAAGGGGCTAGCCAATTATACACATTTAATGGGTATTTACTGCTCGCTAGAGATTTTAAATTTCTTTAAATATTTGAATACTGTGCTCACTTTGGCAGCACTTACATTAAAATATTTGAGTACCTCTGGACTAAGATAAATATAATGTGGGAAAATGCCCAAACATTATTAACTGAATATTAAAGAATCAAAGCATCAGAATTCATATTTATTTATTTCCCATGAATAATATTTCATTAAAATTAGAAAAAAATTGATACATTATAATATTCTTTGGTTTATATTAGTATTATACATACTTTCTCTTGTTCTTTAGACACAAAGCAATCATATAATTAAAATCTTTAAGGTGCTGTTATATCCTGCATGTAACTTAACTATGTCTTCATAGCTTTGATATATGCAGGGCTGACCTGATCACATCATATTCCTAAGCAAGAAGATAAAACGTTGTCAAATTAAATGAATCTCCAAAGGTCACCGATTTATAGAGGACCCAGAGTACTCTGCTTGATTCCATGGTCCATATCTAATATCTATGAAGAATTCAGCCAATATGTGTATGCATTTATTATCTGGGCACCATGCGTTTTAAAATACTGTAAGTTTGCTTTCATTTGATGTTTTCCTACTTATTTTAGAGAGAAGAACTTACTGTGCTAGGGTTCTTTTATGTATAATACAGAGATGACCAACAGTTTGGAGTTTGGACTCAAGGCAGAAACTTTGTGTGTGTAAAATTTATTTACACTTGGCAAGAAAATAACTTCCAGTCATCTGGCTTTTTCTGTGGAGTGACTTTTTTAAAAAGGAAAGCATTTCTAAACACTTACAATGTAAATTTCTTGGATAGTAGATAACTATGAAATAAACCAATTTTTAATGATTGAAGTGTAAATGAATCAAAAGCATATGGATGAAATTTTCCTTAAAACGCACATGGGTTTAAAAACACAATAAAATTGCTCAGGGCCAAATACATCTGGAATTTTATTGAGTCCCAAATGTTTGGAAAGGAGTTTGTGACCTTCAACAGGCTGTTACCATAGCCTAGTGTTACATTTCTTTTGCATAAATCCAGTGAAACATAGGTTAAAAGTGAGTTATTATCAAGTCTGCTTACTTGTTTTGTAAAGTTGACCGCTTACCTAAATACCTTTGTGCTGATCAAAAGGGGCATGAAATTTTACTATGATACGTGCTCTTTTTTTCCTAAAGAGTTTTATCACCTGGAAAACCATATTTTTGTTAAAAAGTGGATAAAATTGGGAAATGTAAAAACAATAATTAAAAGACTGCTTATAGTTTACAAACTTCATATACATAAATGTGTATGCAGTTTTATAGTTAACAAAATGCATTCATTCATATATTTTATGTCAGGCTCAGAAAAAGAAGTGACTCACACAAGACACACAAGGTTTAAGTCAGGACAAGAATCAAAGACTTTCATGATTAGTGCTTCCCTATGCAATACTCTCTCTCAGCTAATAAGCATTTCTTTGCACAATCTAGCACCTAGTTTGAGTTTTCTGATAATTAGCTGCTGATAAACATAGAACAAAGACCTGAAAAAATGTTCTGATATGGGAAAAATACCTTAGACTAGGATTAGATTAAAACTGAAAGACCGGTAGGGTTTTAAGAGAATAGATAACATGTTGGAAATCACCGTACCAGAATCTTTTGATTCACATATTCAGCAATCTTTCAGTGAAGTTATTATTCTATTTTTATAGAAAATGAAGTATGGAAATAGAATAAAATAAAATAAGATCCAGTAACTTACTAGTCAGTGAAGAAAATAATTAGAATTACAATTGTATCTGAATTCAGTGGACTCTGTATCTGCTATGGTTTTGGCTAGAAGTTCCCCCAAAGTCTCAGGCAGTCACAGGTGGGGCTTTTTCAGAGGTGGCTGGATATAGAGCTAGAATGTGTGTGATTGTTGGATTGATTCATGGTGCAATACTTGGATCAAAGGCAGTAGGAGTAAGGGTATGTTACCTTTCCTAAGTAGCCTGTATAAAATATAAGGAATAGAAAAGGCTGTGGTCCTTCCTTGTTGCTTTGCTACCTTCTGTCCACCATGAACTATTTCGCCTTTGCCATGCCACCCTGCCTTGGAGACAGCTGATTATGGACTGAAACTTCTACAAACTGCAATAAATTAACCTTTTCTTAAAGTATTTAGTCTCAGCAACAAGAAAAATAACTAAGGCAGCACCCAACAACTGGTCATAGCTGCTCCACACTAAGGTAGCTTAGGTAGGACAATCAAGGCAGCCCTAAAAGGGAAGTTTATAGCCTACAGCATAAACACAGCATGAGTCCAAATAAACAACCTTATGATGGACCTTGGATCTTAGAAAAGTAGAACAATCCAAATCCAAAGCTACTACAAAGAAGGAAATCATAAAGATCAGAGCATAAACCTATGAAAATTAGTCTAAAAACAACAACAGCAGCAGCAGCAGTAGTAGCAACAAAGATTCAATGAATTGAGAAGATGGTTCTAGGAAAGAATTAACTAGACAAGACTAACTTTTAATCAATCTGATAGAAAAAAGAATGAAGAGACCCAAATCAAAGCAATTAGATATCAAAAAAGTAAAATCACAAGATACAATGCCAAAATTCAGAAGATTAACAACTACTTTGCAAACCTGTATGCCAAAAAAAGGATAATTCAGAAGACATGGATAGGTTGATATATACTATGAATTATCAAACTGAACCAAGATGATAGAAAAACCCTAAATGATCTAGTATCAGTCAGTGAGATTGATTGAGTAATAAAAAGATTGAAGAGTAGTAAAAAAACAAGACTACCATCTAAGGAATGATCAGGTGTGGATGGATTCACTGCAGAATTCTACAAAAACTTCAGATGTAACACCAATAATCCTCAAGCTCGTTAATGAAATTCAAAAGGAAGAAGTACTTCCAAAGTCTTTTCTGGAAGCTAGCATTACCCTGATTTCAAATCCATTCAAGGATCCAACCAAAAAGAGAGAACTATTGGTATCTTTTTAATGAATATAGATATGAAAGTCATCAACAAGATACTAGCCAACAGAATTCAACAAGTCAACAAAAAGCTCATATTCTACAACTAAGTAAGCATCATCATAGGTGTAGACAAGGACCTTGACTTCTCAGCTTACAAAACTGTGAGCTGTTAATTTCTATTCATTATATATTCAGTCTGTAACATTCTGTTATAGTAGCACAAAACAGACAAGATAATTGTCTTACTTTTCTTGTCATTGAGACAAAATACCCAACAACCAATGTTAAAGGGAGGGAAGGTTTATTCAGCTCACAGTTTGTAGAAATTTCAGTTCATAATTGACTGGGGCCAAGGCAGGACGTCTTGGCAGAGGGGAATTGCAAAGGAGCAATAGTTTATGGCAGCCAAAGGCAGCAAAAGAAAGCAAGCAAGAGAGAAAACAAGTCTCCCTTTGTCCCTTATACTGTACCCGGGCTACCAGAATAAAGGTGGTGCAAAACCAATTAGCAGACTGATTTAGTAATCACCCACCCTTAATTCAAGCATCACGTACTCTAGATTCACGCCTCTGAAAAAGCCTCACAACTGCATGAAGCTTTAGGGGGACATCTAGACCCAAACTATAACACCTATTAACTTTTTGTTTCCCTCCAAAGATAAAAATATAATGCAGAACTATTTACATTATGACAATGATATGTGTATTGTTTGTTGAAAATCTGACAATTTGTTGCTCTTGTCTAAATTTTATTTTTTCCTAGAGTTCTTACTGGCCTTTCATTTTATTTGTGTATGAGTAATGTCTTCTCACAGCCTCATATTTCTCTAGTTCATGGAAAAAATGTCAAATCTTGGGAATATTTTAGTAAATCATTTTTGATCCCTCTCTCTTTTTGTGATTATTCCTAGAGAGAGCACACTCTGCAAGTCAATATGCAGATGATAAAATTTCTCAGACTTTACATACACAAGAATATGTCTAATCTGTCCTCCCAAAATAACTAATGAGTAAAACATATCCTGGAAAAGAAATTCAAGGTGAAAAATAAACATTTTTTCACACACCTTTGGAGACATTGGTTCACCACCTTCAAAGAGCTGGTGTTGCTGGTGTGAAGTTCAATTCTAATCTGACACACATTACTCAGAAGTTGACTTTTCTGTCCATTTCTGAGAGCTTTAATGAATATATGTTTATATTTGGAAATTTTAAAAATATTTTATAATGATATGATTATGTCTCCGTCACTTCTTTTTTTGCTTTTGCTGGCCATAGAGGTAATACACACAGCAATCTTTCCACTTTAGAAATGTCACTTCTATTATTAAAAATTAACTTTCTTGCTCATGTTCTTTCTGTTTGGTGTGTCTAGAAGTCTTAAGGAAAGTGCTGGGCTTTAAGAATTGATACTCTTGGTTTAAACTTCTTCCTTTACAATGACTCACTTTACATTGTGTTTTCTCAACTTTATCTTCCAACTCTTTAATTATAAATCCTAGGAGCTATAATCTAATGAATTTTAAGTGTACTTCTAGTCATCTGAGTAGTAGTATCTGATAAATGGTCACTACATAAGAATGTAGTGAATGTAGAAGCTGTGAATGTAGAAGCTTATTAGGAAATAATTGAAAGAAGCTAAATTTAAAAATGAAAACCCTAATTTAGAAGGAAAAGTCACCGATTTTATCACATTAATACTGAGTGCATGGAAGTGAAATGATTCAAATACACTATCAACATTTTAATAATGGCTAAGAGTTAAATAATGTTAAAACCAAAAAGCGGTCAGTGAAAGTAAAACCTGGATAAGGTATGGATATTTTGTGAGACAAGTTTGAAATATCTTAAGGGATCTGAAAATAGTGGAATCAGGGAGAGAGAACAATACAGTAGAGCATATGCCTGGAAGACAAGAGGTATAGCGTTAGTACCCCAGATAATACTGGTGCAGGAAGATTCCCAAGCCAAACCAAAACAAAAGGAAGATAAGAAGGCAGCATTTAGTCTTTACACTAGCAGACTGTTGGATCTTCACATCAGTGAACTGTTACGGGGATAATTTCTCAAAGGCAACAGTGCTGAATTCAGGAAGAGTTTAGTTTATATAGAACTTAGAAGTGGGATGCACAAAATAAGGGACTAAGTGTTACATAATTGGTTACATACATTGAGTCATACATTGACTACAGGTAGGTTAGACCTGAAACAATAGAAACACTCTGGGAATAAGGGAAGGGGCCTTACAGAGTGAGCACAGTGAAAGGCATTACCACAATATAGGATCATTCTGGGGAGGGGCTGTTGGATTAGCCCAGGGTGCCTTAAGGAACAGACAATTACTCTGACTCAGTGCTCATCAGAGCTGTGCATCTGGGCTGTAGACACTGTCAAGGTCAATTGAATTCAGCAGAAACAGCAGAAGAGTATCTTGGTCTGAGACCTCTGACTGATCATGAAACATCTCTAAGTTTGCCATCTCATACATGTGTTTCTACATTATATCTGTGTGCCAACAATACCTTAGGAGAAAGTGAGGAAAACGCACTCTGTGTACATGTACATTTCCTTCACCACATCTCTCTTCCTGTCTTGTTCTTCTGCTCTAATAAGGTCAAAACTTACAGAGAAATTACACCAGAAGGGGCTCCCTTGGCAGTAATGAGTGTCCTTAAAAAAGTAAAATCATCCTAATCATCCTAATTTGAGTGTGGCATTTATTTTCTCATAGCCCTGACTCATTCGTTGCCTGGGGGGAAAGCTTCTCCTCTGCAGTAAAAGCTGGCTTTGTGCACCCACAAAGATCCTTTAGCTTGTACAGCGCCAAACTCCTGTGCTAACATTTGCCTTTTTCATAGGACAGAATAATTCAGTTCACAAATCATAAGTGTTATCATTTTCCATCAAAACTTAAACTGAAATTTCTTTACTCAAAGAAAGAAAGATGGATGGGTGGATGGTTAGACAGACAAATGGATAGATGGACATTTGGGCGTGCTGACAGGGATCAGATCTTACGATGAAATTATTTCTCAAACTCAGTGTTTGAAAAAGTTTTATATCATTTTAGATTTATGGCACAGATACTGCTTTAAATTTTGTATCTGGGGTTATGGTCATAGAAAATTAGTCTAAGGGTGCACAAATTGATTTAAATGTATTTGTTAGAGTGCTATAGATTAAATTGTGTGTCTTCCACTTCCTTCCCTCAAAAGGGTATGTTGAAGTAGCAATCTCTGGTGCCTCAGAACGTGACCTTTGGAAATCATCTCTCAGAGACAATCAAGTCAAGTTCGTTAGGGTGGATGTTAATCTTTCAGGGCTTGTGGCCTCACACAAAGGGCACACGCAGAAGGGAGACCCTGTGAGGAAGTACAGAGCAGAGCTGCCAGTGCACCTGGAGCCATAAAGCTAGGACTCAGGATTGCCAAGTTGTGACTTCTAAGAGCCTAGGCTACAAGGAGCAAGGATGGATTGTGTCCAAGAGCGGTCAGGGAACAGGGGCACTGCTGACACCTCAGTTGAGGCTTCATGCTTTCAGAATTAGAGACAATTTCTGTTCAAGATACACAGGTTTTGAACTTTGGATTTCAACATCACAGCCCTTGGAGATGAATACAGAGGAGCACTGTGCTTCTCAGGCAGTGCGAGTGAAGGCAATGAGGTGGGAGAAGTAGGTCATGCAACATGGAGAAGCAGTGAGCAAAAGGGGCTCAGACAGTGATCCAAGGTCCAGAACTGCCCAGGGACTCTGCAGAGCTGCAGAATTAGGAGTTCACCAACCTGGACTGCAGTCTCAGCTCGTATATGCACACTGCCTATTTATACATCCCTGCCTCTGCCCACCCTCCATGACACACTGGCTTCCACACTATAGGTCTGCTGCTACGTTCTTCTCTCTTAGTGTTCTCTACTTATACTTGGATTTGGTTTCCTTTAAACTGAAGACTGTCCCTTGTAAGTACTGAGGATTAAGCCTGGAACCTGTGCAATATTCCCACCCTTTTTATTTATTTTTTTCAATTTTGAGACAAGTTCTAAGTTGCTAGGTTATCCGGCTGGCTCAGACTTGCAATCCTCTTGCATCAGCCTTCCAAAGTTGAGGAATTATAGATGTGCACTACCATACATGACTCTCCTTATGTTTTTAAGCCTCAGATCCTACTCATAATTGCATGCATTTTCTGTATCTCACAACTCTGTTTCTTATTAGTGATTATTTAATTGGTCTGGCATTCCCATTTGGGCAGAATTCTTTGCTGCTGTCTTTGGAAAATGGATACTATTGATGTATGTATTGTCCAGTGTCACTCGTGTGTTTCACCTTTTCAAAGTGCAGCACCTTTTGTAACTAAATAATCCAAGCATTTCTGAGCCATGCTTGGAAAAAAATGTACAGAAGCTCCAAAGAAATCCTAGACACAAATATAGCCAGTACAGTAACACACAATCTACCAATTATTTTAGCATCAGTCCCTCAAAAAACCTATTGTTCTCCAAACCTCTACCACTAGATTTACAATTTTCATATATGTTATTCTGAATCATAGTTTTAAGTAAATGTTTGTTATATCAGAAAGAACTGGTAAACCAAGGAGATGTTTGCCTTACAGGTGAAAATTTGAGGTTGGTTGTGAAACCAGCATTGTCTATACTCTAGGTGTGAACCCTCCAAATAATCTCATTTGGCTTGTGGAAGTGATTTTCCAATACAGCAAATGTAACTGATTGTGATGCAAATGAATTGTACTCAAAGATATGTAAATTCTGTCCTGTAGGGGTTTGGTTCAATTGTTCTTTGTCCTCTGTGGAAGAAGCTCGTTTTGTTTCCCTTTACATCATTGTCTCAGCATTTCTGAACTTCACGGAACTGTGTGCTTTATTGATCTCTCCTTTCAAGCTGCCGTAACATCTGCCTCTTTTCCTTATTGCATGAGAATGGGTTCAATACATTTTAACATATGTTCTATGTGTATTTTATATATATTTTAGCTAAAAATTAACCTTTTGATCACATCACAGGTTGGTGGTTAATGCATGACAGCAACATCAACATACCACTTATCATAGACCAGTTTCTGATCCAAGTGTTTTACGTACTCTAATTCAGTTAATTCTCACATCTCTCTAGTGAATATGCACTACAATAATCTCCACTATACGCGTGAGGATTCTGACTGACACAGCGATGATATGTCATGCTTAGGATCACAAAGCCAGAAATGTCAAGAACAGAGTTTGGACTCAACTTGACTATTTTCAGAGCTGATGACTTTAATTCTTCTCATTTTCTTTCACATCAGATGTATAAAAATAATAGTTTTTCACAATTAATGGACATGATGTGACCGAATGTGTGTATATGAATGAATGCCTACTAACAAGGCAAACTCTGCCTTCACTCCGTAGATGCTGAAACATAGCAGTTTTCTTTGAAAACATTAGAATTACCAATGGCCATTTCTCAAGTTCTTGACTCTTTCCTGGGACTCTCTTCCTATTTAATTTTTATAAGTATGTTAGTAGGCCTTTACATTTCCTCTCTGCCTTTGCTTTCCTGGCATTGGAGTACTGATTTGAATGTTAGCTATGACTGGGCAAATAATTTGTAGTACTCCTTTCAAGCAGGATGATTAATATGTATACTAGGAATTTCTCCAAGCGAGGTTTCTGATCTGGCTTTCCCTAGACCCCATCAGTCACACATACCATATAAAACCTCAGTTCAGATTAATCTAAACATCATTCTCTGCTTTTATAACTGAGTTGCTGAACACTGATTGGAAAAACCATTTGCTTGGCTGCAAAGATGCTCCTGAAAACTTAAAACTGCTCCACTCACATTACGATCCAATTGCTTTCTTAGCCCATCTATGGTGCTTTTGAAGGTACTTTCAGTGGTAATAATGAAAATACTGGTACCACAGCTTTCAGGGCCTCCTAAAATACCCAAGAGTAGAGAACACCAACTCCACAACACCTAAGAGCACCAAGCCACAAACCCATCCTGGAGCCCTGCCTGGAGGGGGAGAAGTCTCAGTCTTCTCCCAGGGTAACAGCCCCACTTTGCTCAGCAGTAACACTGGACTCTTACTCCAATCATCCTAAATTTAGCTCTTCAGAATTAATGGTTTTTTTCAAATTTGATGACCCTGAATGACTCCAACTCTAAAATGTCAGAGTATGTAAGTCAAATAAGATAGCTGCCAAGTCAGAATAGAAGAATTGGGAACTGCAAAGACAAAATTTTCCTAGCCTTGAACTTTTGTTCAGCAACCTGCTGTAATCACTGATACCACTTGTAGGTCCAGGAACACATTAAACTAGACTGATGATTCTCAACTAAGGTCACGTTTTCATTTTATCAGGAATATTGAACAATGTTTAGAAATATTTTAGTTGTCACAACTTGGGGCAAAGAGTGCCATTAACATCTGCCAAGCAGAGGCCAAGGATGCTTCTAAACATCCTGTATATAAAACACAAGACAACTTCACATTACAAAGAGCTGTCTGGTCTAAACATGAATAGTTCTGATATTGAAGAATTCTGCAAGGAACCCACTGCTCTATAGATTATGATACGTTACCTGATGCTGCTGCCTCTCACCTTACGAGTGGGTTAGAGCATTGTGTGCCCCAAAACTCCATGTCCCAACTCAGAGCCAAGCTAACAGCATGATCTGGGCTGTCTACTCCATGTTTCTCTTAATCCAAAGTGTGGGGAGGGGGAGGAGAAAAAAGAATCAAGATATATTATGTACAGGTACAAATATCGCACAGTGAATGTGATCTTTGTGTATATCAATAGTGTGTCACTTGGCTTCTAAAGTTTGTGAATAAGCAAGGTAGTAACAAAGCTTTCTTCCAAAAATAAGGGGAAACTTTGGCCCTTCTCATTATACCAACTGTGTAGAAGGGTGAAATTTAATTCAAAATGAAATTAGAATTTTTTCCCATAGGTAATAACAGCATTTGGCCTCCTTGTAGATCTCCCATAAAGCCTTTTATTCAGCCCAAGAGCTGTACAAATGGCATTAATGTGAACAGATGACCATCTGCTTGCAATGTAGACAGTGCTGCTCAAAGGAGGAGCTGTTTTCATTGCATGTTGACTCTAGGTTTCTACACTAAGTTGTCTGACTGGAGAGTTTAATTCAAGGTCTATCAATCTGGGCTATGAAGGTGGTCTCTGAAGCCCACACTGAATAGGTTGAGAAAAGAAGATGGCCCAGAACTGGTTCATGGACCACAATAATATAAAAGAATTACGGAAAGAAGAAAGCTTCAATGTGAGACCAAGAAACAGCCATTTGAGGCACAGGGAGAAATGGGGGTGGGAGGTTGTCACAACAGTGTTACACGCTGAAGAGCCCAATGCCATGAGCAAAGAAAACTTTCCCTTGATTGGCACTCTGCTATTTCTGTTGACAAAATGAGGGTTCTCCCAGTAGAATGGGTCCATGTGACAGCATACTGAAGAACAAGATGGGGAAGGGGACATGGGGATGGGGAACAATGAGTCATCAGATCATCTGTGAGGGAAAGAACAGAAATGGAGATTACATTGAGGTTTTTTATATGTCAAGTGGGAAGAACTGTTGGAGGATAGAATTTGCAGATCCTGTGGAAAGTGGGGAGAGTTAATGGGAAAATAATCCCTCGAGAGGAGGATGGAGATGTGTTCCAGAGAATAGGGTGAGGGATGCCTGAGTTTGAATCAGCAGAGCAGGAATATGGATACACTCAGAAAAATGAAGACGGAGAAATTAGATGAGGGAAGGAATCAGGAGGTTACTGCAGGGAAGAGTTGAGGGAGGAAGAACTAATGCATGTGCTGAGAATCACATTGAGAGTAAAGACAAGAACAGAGATGTGGAAGCATGAAGTTGTTCTTGGGCAAAACTGTAACTAAGGGCGAGGTTCAGGTAGTTCACCCACGGGGACATTGCTTTTCTTCACCTAGGCATACAATTTTTCTTTTGCAGTTAGAAATAATATGTCTATGCATGATGCATGAAATGATTTGCAATTCACACAAAAAGCAGTTTTGTAGGATGATACTGACTCAGTCCTGGGAGTATCTCACTAAAGGGGAATGAAGTTGAAAAGCTGAGGGGTTTGGTGGGATACTGATGATCCTTGTCATTGTGCCAGTGGCCAAGGACCTCAACTGAAAGTAGGTCCAGAGAAGAGGTCATCATATGGCCATAATTTGAACTCCCAAGGGCAATAGTATGGGGGTTTGGAGCCTAAAGATGCTTTTAAATGAGGATAACAGGATAAAAGTTTTTGAACTAGGAAACTTTCCACTCCTTCCAGATCCAGAGATTCACAAGTGGTAGAAGCAGGTCTCAGCATAGCCATGGGAAAGGTGAATGTAGATGCATGCTCCTGAGACCATGCTGAAGAATGAACTCCAGACAATGTGAAATAGGTGGGTAGGGATCTGGCTGCTTGGATGGAAAGCCAGAATAAAGTAACAGAGAGCAGAAAAAGTAAGCACGTTTATATACTGGTGGTGGATTGAGAACCCTCCAGAGAGTGGTGTAGGGTCCAGCTGTTCTTCCAGTTCTGCTTGAAAGTGTTGAAGGTTCTGCTGATGACAACCTAGCCAATATTAATAGCCTACCCAATATTAATGTACTCCAAGTTCCGGGTGGAACATGGGTGAAACTTTGTTTCTTGCTTCCATTATGGGTGTGACAACTCCAGGAGCAAAGTTTAAAGAATCCTCTAGATTCTTAGATATTTTTGTTCCCAGCCCCCTGAAAGAGTAGATAAGCAAGAAGTGTTGGATGACAGTGAATTCATCCCTGGTATCCTCCTGCTTTTTTACTGTATCTTCTGGGTGGAAGTGAAGCATTTTATCTTTTATTTTGCAAAATGTCTTCTCACCCTGTTGTCCATTCCCAAGGTACTCAGCTTGGAATTGTTCCCATGGTCTTAAAATTGTACTATATTTCTAAATAAATAAAATATATTTTTCTTAGAATGGAAGGTTTTAATTCTGGACAGAATAAGACTTTGTTACATAGTCATTTACATGAACACTTTACTGTACACTTTAGTGGGTTTAAAGCTTTTTTGGTTGGACTCAATTTTAAAGAAGTCAGGGTCTCATTGAGTCCCTAGGTTGTCCAGGCTGGGTTTAAATTTGTGATCCTGCCTGAGTCTCCCAGAGGGCTGGGATTTCAGGCATGTGCCACCACACCTGGACCACTTTACATTTTTTAAAGTGACTTTTTAAAACTTATTGAGTTGTTTGAGTTACTCATATGTTTTAAATATTAGCCCTTTATCATGTTTATAGTTTGTGAACATTTCCCCCAGGTCATAGATTGTCTCTTGCCTCTGCTGACTTTTTCTTTTGATGTGCAGAAGTTTTGTATTTTCATGCAATTCCATTTACTTCTGCTTTTTCTTGCCTAAGCAAAGAACTCTTTAAGCTTTGTGCCTTTATGTGTTTGAATATAATCTGTCTTCCAATAATTGATGTATGTGAAGTATTCGCACCAGGGAGATCCAGGAGGCAATGGAGCTTATAAAATATAAGGTTTGGTAGAAAGGAATTAGGTCACTAGAAGACACTGCTATCCAGAGAGATTAATGCTGATCTTGTAGAGTGACTACAGCTCCCATAAGATGTGGTCATTGTAAAATAACAAGTGCGATCCCTGAATTTCGTTGGCTTAACTTCTGTTTCTCCATCTAATCTCACCATGTCTCCCATGTTCCCACCATGATGCTAACCATCATGTGGTGGTACAACCAAGGAAGCACACACCAGAGCTGAGCAGAAGCCAGCACCATGCTCTTGAACCTCCACAAGAATGAGGCTTCTTTTCTTTGGATGTAACCCAGCCTTGGGCACTTTCTAATGGCAATGGAAAAGGAACACATATATGCAACAATAAGACAAATAGCCTGATTTCCTTTTACATAAGAGTCAAAATCTCATGGACAATTCCACAGAGAAGATACACAGATGGCCAATAAGCATATAAAAATATGACATCACAGAAATGCAAATTAAAAGAACAGTGCAATACTACTAGGAACCTACTAAAATGACCAAATTCCAGAACACTGAAAACAACAAATTCTAGCAAAGATGTAGTCTTAGTGCAACAAGAACATTCATTCATTGCTGATGAGAGTTTAAAATGGTACAGCCACTTTGTAAGGCAACCTGACAATTTCTTATAAAACTGAACCTAATCTTACCATGTATGGTATGCTATTTCAGAGGAAAAGAAGCAATAGAATGAATATGTTTCACACCCACTCGCAACTACAAACATGGATGTATTGGGTAAGTGTGTACAGGCACATGTGATTAGCACAGCTGGGCAGCTCCACCATGGCCCTATGCAGTGTAGAGAACCTTGGAATGCAGGAAATGCTGAATCTAAGAAGGCAGAACCTCAGAATAGCAATGCAACCCCAGCGCAAGGGTAAAGGCCTGGAAGTTCCCTACTGAGTCACTGATGCAAGTCTATGTTCAAACGATGAAGTATCTAGAGTCTGATATCCACAGGCCACAGTAGCAGCAAAAAAAGTGCACATGCTCAAGAAGGGCCCAGGATACATGCATGTGAGCTTGATCCTTCTGCTACTTTTTCATTCTGTCTGGGCCCCAGGCTGCTAGGTGGTGCTGCCCATGTACACAACAGGCCTTCCTTCGATAGCTCACTGACTCACATACAAAGCTTCTCTAGCTACACCCATGTAGGCACATTCACAACTGTGCTTTACCAGTTTCCTAAGCATCTCTCAACCCAGTCAAGTTGATAGCCAGGATTAATCATTGCACCGTATTGCACAGCAATCTTGTTCTATGGTATCAACCCAGGGGAGATGAAAATACGTTTACACAAAGACTAAAAATAGACATTTACAGAAGAATTACTCATAACCGCTCAACCTTGGAAGCAAGTAGGATGTACTTCAATGGGGTGGAGGGAAGGATAAGTAGAAGGGGCAAGGAAAACGGTTAAGGCAGTAAAACTACTGTGTGCGACACAGAGTGCCACTGCAGATTTGTCCAAACCTACAAAATCTATAACACCAAGAGTGAACTCTAATGCAAACTATGGACTCCGAGTGATAAAGATGTGGCAGTGTGGGATCATCGGTTGTAAGAAATGCTCATTATAGGACTATCAAGAATAGCTTGATATGAACTTGAGTGTATGTGGGGTGGGTAGTGTACATAGCAGGTGTATTGAAAAATCTTTGTAGCTTGTATTTATTTTTGCTGTGAAACAACTGCTCTTAAATTTAACTCTAAAAATTAAAAAATAAAATTTAACCTTATTTAAAGAACCACCATGGCTACTGCAGCTATGAAGACAAGAAAGAACTAGACCTTTATGCTGTTTTGGGGTCCTAGTGTCAGATGTGGGCTAGAGTTCTGTCAATGTCTGATGGTATCAAAAACCTTGATAGATTAAGAATGGATTTAAGCCTAACCTTCACCAGGGCCTGCCCTGCCACCAGAACTCAGAATGAGCCCTACTCAGGGGTGGGCTACCCTTAACCTTCACTGAGGGCCTGAACTGCCACCAGGAACTCAGTGCAAGCGCACCTCAGGGGTAGGCTGCCCGGAACCTCCCCCGTGGGCCCGCCCTGCCACCGGGAACATCGAGGAGGCCCACCCAAGACTGAAAACTGCCCTGGACTGCTACAGATAGGCCTGCCCTCCCACCTAGAACATCAGAAGATCTCAGCGGGATCCAGTTAGTGTGAGAAAATTTGGAACTTTGCTCCCAGGTGGTGAACTTTGGACTGCACTGGTTTGACAGTATCAATGTGGTGAGTATACCCTTAAAATAGAGGTGTACAGGGGATAAATAGGGCCAGTAGTAAAACCCCCTCCAACTAACTGTAAGACTTTGGTGTGTCTGAAAAGAGTGTGTGTGATCCCCTCCTACACATAGAAAACACCAGGCAGAGTGAAAATGACAAAATGAAAAAGCAAAATGCAGTCTCAAACATATAGTTCACCAGAAGCAAGTATAGGAGACATTGAAATACAGGACTCAAAAGTAACACACCAGGAATCTCTGAAAAGATAGCCAGTGAAATAAAAAAACAACTGCATCAGACTATAGAGGAAATCAAATTAGAAGTAGTCTCCCATGTAAAGATAGAAATAACAACTTTAGTAAAGGAGTTGTTAAATGCAGCTAAAGAACTAGAGAAAAAAGTACATGAGATGGGAAATTGATTGAAATTTTGAATGAACAATATAGAAAACAAGCAGAATTCATGAAAAAAACTCAAAGAGACATCCAAGAAACAAAAAATTCTATTGAAAGCGTGCAAAACCGCCTAAAGGAAGCTAAGGATAGGATTTCAGACCTTGAGGACAGGATCACAGTTAGTGATCAGGAAAGGATAGAACTTTTAAAAATAACAAAGCAGCATGAAATAACAATCCAGAAGCTCCATGATGATACCAAGAGCAACAATAAAAGAATAATGGGCATTAGCGAAGATACAGGAGTCAAGGCAAATGACGTACATAAAGTATTCACAGAAATAATAGCAGAAAACTTCGCAAACCTGGGGAAAGAATCTTATATGCAGATAAGTGAGGCATATAGAACACCAAACAGTCACAACCAACATAAATACACACCCAGACACATAATAATTAAGATCTTAAACATACAGCATAAAAACAGAATATTAAAAGCTGTCAGAGAAAAGACACAACTCACCTATCAAGGAAAGCCCATTAGAATCACAGCAGACTTCTCAGCACAAACCCTCAAGTCAAGAAGAGTTTGGAGTGAGGTATTTCAAGCCTTGAAAGAAAACAACCTTCAACCCAGACTGATGTACCCAGCAAAACTTTCATTCAAATTTAATGGAGAAACAAGATACTTCCATGACAAAGAACAACTGAAGAAATTCATGCCCACCAAACCAACCCTAGAAAGAGTACTGAAAGACATACTAGACAGAGATAAAAATGACCACAATCCCCAAAACAACAACAGAAAGAAACCATCAGGTAGGATAAGCAATTAAATAAGAGGAAAAGCAGAAAGAAACAACTGGAACATAACATGGCAAAGTCGAGCCAGTACATATCAGTGATATCCATAAATATAAATGGCCTCAATTCACCTATAAAAAGAAATAGATTGACAGAATGGATCAAGAAACAGGACCCCACAATATGCTGTATATAAGAAGCACATCTGACCCAAAAGGGAACTCATAGATTAAAAGTCAAAGAATGGAAAACAGTATTCCATGCAACAGGAACCCAGAAAAAAGCAGGGGTAGCTATTCTATTTGCAGACAATGTGAACTTCAAACCTAAAATGATTAAAAGAGATAGAGAAGGTCGCTACATACTTGTTAGTGGTAAAATTCAAGAGGAAGAACTAACAACTATAAATATATATGTGGCAAATACAGGAGCACCCAACTATATAAGACAGATAGTAATGGACATGAAAAACCAAATGCACAAGAACATAATTATAACAGGAGATCTTAACAGCCCATTGTCACAAAGAGATAGATCAACTAGACAAAAAGTCAGCAAAGAAATAACAGAACTGAATCATACCTGTGAGCAATTGGACTTAGCAGACATTTACAGAGTATTCCACCGAACCACATCAGAATACACATTCTTCTCAGCTGCACATGGGCCATTCTCCAAAATAGAACATATATTATCCCATAAAACATTCTTAAGCAAATGCAAAGTTATTGAAATAATACCATATATAATATCTGACCATAGTGCACTAAAATTGGAAATTAATGGCAAAAGAAATTATAAAACCTGCATAAATACATGGAAATTAAATGACAGCCTTTTAAACAATCAGTGGGCTACAGATGAAATTAAAGAAGAGATAAAACAATACCTACAACTCAATGAAAATATAGAAACAACATACTGTAATCTGTGGGATGCAATGAAAGCAGTCTTAAGAGGGAAATATATAGCAATAAACTGTCATATCAAGAAAACAGAACAAGCACAAATAAACAACCTAATGCTCCATCTCAAGCTTCTAGAAAAAGAAGAGCAAGCTAAACCCAAAGCTCATAGAAGAGAGAAAATTGTAAAGATTAGAGCAGAAATCAATGCAATTGAAAAAAAATACAAAGAATTAATGAATCAAAAAGTTGATTTTTTGAGAGAATCAACAAAATTGACAAACCCCTAGCTAACCTTATCAAGAGAAAGAAAGAAAAAACCCAAATTCACATGATAAGAACTGAAAAGGGAGAAATTACTACAGATTCAAAAATTCAAAAGATCATGAATACTTACTTTGAAAATCTCTATTCACATAGAGTGGAAAACACAGAGGAAATGGATAGATTTCTAGAAACATATGAACTACCAAAGGTCAACCAAGAAGATATAGCAATTTTGAACAACCCAATATCAGCTATTGCAATTGAAAATGTAATTAAAAACTTACCAACAAAGAAAAGTTCAGGTCTGGATGGATTCACAGCTGAATTCTACAAGAAATTTAGAGAAGATTTGATGTCAGTACTCCTTAAACTCTTCAATGAAATTCAGAAAAAAACAATCCTCCCTAAATCATTCCTGGAGATAAGTATTACTCTGATACCAAAACCAGAGAAAGATCCAACCAAAAAAGGGAACTATAGGCCAATCTCACTAATGAACACTTAT
>PVLA01000152.1:0-56703 GCA_004027455.1 Hydrochoerus hydrochaeris | reverse complement strand
CCAAATACCTTTATAGTTACCACACTCAGTGATTACAAAACAGCTGAAGATCACTTTTAGCACAAAGATAAAAGCATGAAGCTTGAGAGCAAAAGGAGAAAGACATCACATCACTCTATACCTGTTAGACCAACATCCTTCAGGAAGCTACTTTCTTCTACAACCATAGCTCTTACTGCATGGTGTCTTCCATGTTTCTGGATCTTGTCAGATTTTTCTTGCTTTTCCCTTCAAGTAAGGGCTTTCTATGACTGCTAGTTCTGGGGAATGTCTATGAAATTCATAAACTCATGCTTGTTCTCTTAAAGCTGTCATTTGTTCTGGATGTGATCACTTAACTTATTTTCAGTTTAAAGCCTTTGAAAGTACCATTTATTTGTCAGAGTCTGTTAAGACTCTGTTAAGACTCTGACAAAAAACATTAATTGGCTTCAGGGATGGTGCTGATTTCCTGCCTCCAGCATGCCTACATTTACTAAAGCATCCAGGGGACTGCTACTTGATGCTCACAGTGCTCAGTTAGAATAACACCAGCCATGTCACAGGTCCATGTTGAGCTATCAAAAAAATCAAACTCTTCAATTATATCATGACAGAGAACAGGAAATTTGCCAGAAGCTAAAGCAAGGCAGTGATGATGTGCTGCTGTTCCTTCCATATGAAGATGAATTGATTGGTAAGAAAATGAAGCACTTTTAAATCCATGAAGAACCACTAGGTCCCAGGAGGTGTGCTGATATATGCGTTGGGGTCTTACAAATGAAATGGACCCTACAGTTGGCATCTGCATGTAATGAAGGTGACAATCATCCAGCCATTCTCTAAAATGGTTTTCTCCCTTCACCACAAAGAAATTTAATGTGAATATGGTATGAATAATCCTCTCTGCAGCGTTCCAGTCTCTGACATTGGCACAAATCTGTGCCATTTCTCTAAGCATTTCTATATGCCTTCAAGTAGTAAGAAAATATGGAGCCATGTTTCCCAGAATACACAGATCTGAGAAACAAAGATAGAAGTGAGACCAGCCCTTCTCACTTTAAACCTAATAAATCACTTGCAGAAATTTTGCAATACTTACAAACTTGGGCTTCATACTTAAAAACTTCCTGCCAAGAGGAAGAATCCTTCCAGGAAGGAGCATAGCCATTGCTTCACTACCCAGCCATTGTAAGCTCTTATACATCAGCGTGTACTTAGGTGTCTCAGTACCTAAAGTGTCTTAGTAGAATATTTTTAATTCAACCTAGAGTATTAGACTTGAAGGGGAAAGAAATAAAGAGAGAAAGAAAGGAAAAAAGAAAGAATAGTAAATGTAAAACTCCACATTTTGAATAATGGTAGAGTTTGTAAATGAATGGATACCATCATATTCATATTAAGATAACACAGGGAAGCATGTGAACTGGATGCTAAACTAAAAAATTTCTAGTAAAATATAAATAAGTATAAAACCCTGGGAAGCTATTTACCATATGCATCTAAAACAGGCTGCAACTATGGTGCAATGGACAAGTACAGCCTGCACTCCTTTTTTTGTTTAAATTTTTAAATGAGGAAGGGGAGGAGGGAGACAGAGAAAATGCACAGACACCAAGACAGACCTTACGGACCACAGTGTCAAAAATACTACTTGATTCTACAGAAAACGTCTTTCAACTCCATCCTAAGTATTTATAGCATATTCTCATGTTTTATGCAGTAAAGATCCATTTGTGTGACTCTGCACTAGAAGAATCATCATCTTTGTCAAGTCTATTACAAAGATACAGGATGCACATCAAAGGACAGTTCATGATAGGAGAACAATGGGAAGAGGCTCAATCTCATACATTAGGAGGCAGCCGATTTTATGTGCTATTATGAACTAACTGAAATCACATTTTCAAAGAATATTTAATACATAAAAATAATCAAAATATGATACAATGTACAATTTTTACCTTCATTTTAACATATGAAATATTTCAAATGTTAGCAAGGTTCACTTCCTTTACATTTTTCTGTCATTTCTATATTTTTAATGGAATTTCTAAATTTTATCCAGTATTACTTTTGTAATCAGTAAAAATTAAAGAAACATCTAAGAAACAGATTTGAATAAGCTTGAATCATCAAAGGGTGAGAGTTCATCAAAAAATACTTAGGAAATAAGTGCTGTATCGTGAACCAATTCTGGCAGGTCAGTCCAAACCCTGACTACCTAGTGGTGATGCAATTTTTTCAAGACCTTCAAATTAATATAGTGCCAAAGACTGGCAGTTTGTTAGCAAGTATGTCCTAAAGCTCTAAGCGGACTTATCCACATAACCCTTAAGACCTCACGGCAGCTTCTGCCCTATACTTCATATCCACATCTGAAGCACAAAAAAATTCCATTTTAAACATAACTATCCTCACCTGACATTCGGGGCGGGGCAGGAGGACAATCAAGAGATTTCTGCTGTTTTTTTAAAGTGCTATCCTCTTGGTCCTATGATTAGAACATTCTCCTTCTTATAGACCATCAATGACTTCTATTGCATGTAGAAGATAATTCAAATTCCCTGAGTGGATAGGAAGACAGGTTATGCCAGGTCTTATAAAATTTCCCTCTTTAACACCACACATGTATCCCAGGCCCGGCCACACTGAGCTGCTTTATACTCTTTGTGTAATATTTTTTTAACTTTTCAATTTATTTTATTAATTTTATTGGTACAATGCAGATATGCAATGATCACTTCCACCCTAGAGAATATGTATCTGCATATGATATTCTTAATTCCTCCTCTTTTCCCCTCATCTTTTCCCCTTCAACTCCTTTTCTCTTCATTTACAAAGCTTTGTCACATTGTCTCTCTGCTGTGAGAAACTGGAAGTGTAAATAAGAACCAAGGCAGATTTATGACAGATATTATAAAATAGGAAGAAACTGCTCAAAAGGAAAGGGGAACTGGGAAGGGAGAAGGAGAAAGTAAGGAAGGTAAAAGAAAAAAAAGCTGAGAAAAGATGTATCACAATTTCTCATCCCTCTATGAAAGGAGCCAATCACCTACCTGGATGCGAGGACAAAGTGCTGTCTGCCCTGCAGGGTCCCCCTTAAATCTCAACTTCTCTACCAAGTTTACTTCTCTCCAGACTAAACCAATCTTCACTTTCCTAACATTTTGGGGTACTCAGTACATGTATGACAACTCTATCACGTTGCACTGTCTCGCGTTAATTTATTTTATGTGTAGCCCTTTCCCAAAGGCTGTGAGAGTTTACAGCCTTTTCCCACTGCACTTCTGTATCAGGCCATGTGTCTTCATAAGGTACAAGAGCAAGTTTCAGAAGCATTTATACACATCATCAGAGACATAATGTCCTCCTTAATTTCCAGGGAAGGCTATCTGCAGAAGCAGGGATGTGCTAAAATAGGTTAACTAAAGGAATAAAATTTTAAAAGTCAGGAAGAAAAGTTACCTTTCAGACTCCATAGCTGAATTATTGTCATAAAACTACTATATAATTGGAACCCAGCATCATAAAAAGGAAAATGAGTTCAGTTCTAAATTACAGAATTCCTTCTTTTCTTCCCCTCCTCCTTTGATCCTTCCTTCCTTCTTTCTTTCTTCTTTTCTTTTCCTTCTTTCTTTTTTGACAAAGGAAGATTCTGGGATGAATTTATATGCCAGTGGCTATTACTGAGATCACTTGTGTAGGACAAGCCCAGGAAGTTGGCCTTGGCAGGCATGACACATGAGCAGAACCAAACGAAATGATGTCATCTGCTTCCTATCCCTTGACTGCCTCCTAATGTTGGAGACATTCACCCCTCCCATGAGCCGGCAGAAGCCATGCAGGGCTCAGGAGGAGAAACAAGAAGCCAATTTGCCCTTGTCGTGAGCCAACTGGTGCAAAGGAGACAAGAACCCATGTCCCCAATTGCATCCCCATCCCCTCCCCCTATCAGCAACCAGCTGATTTGGAAGAACACAGGCTGAGTTCATAGTAACTGAGGCACAAAAACAAATTAATCCTTGTATAGTCTGTTTGATTTTGCAGGCCTAAAGCTATTAGTCTGAGCATTTATTAAGAGGATAAAAATAAGCAATATCACAACTATGGAGTATTTCCTTCTGCCTTGTTTTTGAAATTCAATACTGTCTTCACTGTTTTGTTTTGTTCTGTTTTATTTTTTGCTTTTATTCAATGCTGTATTTTTATTGGCTTTATTCTGTTCTGTTTTGTTTGATTTTATGATGTCTAATGGTATGGGTAGCAATTCTGAAGATAACAAGAGGAATTATAGTAGCCATTGTTGATTTCTTATTATACTGCTTTGAAGTCCTGTATCACTTTCACAGTTTTGTTTTGATTGGCTTTATTCTGTTTTTGTTTGGTTTTATTCTTTTTAAAATAAAATTTAAAAAGAATTGAAATATTGTCTAACTTTAGCTTATTTCATTTCAAATAGATTAAATTCATAATAAACCCTCCTTACACAGATATTCACTATGACAAAATTTATTTTTACCCAATTTCTAACACAGGAACTTATTTAGGTCTTTTCTGATCTCCTTGTTTAAAACAGATGACTCGCTTTTTACTTTTATAGCCATCTAGTTTTTCCTTCACAGTATGCGTTTGTTTCCATAATATTTGTTTCTGAGGTCCAGAGACAAGTTTTATGGCAAAACCTTATTTATCACACTCTCCAGCATCTAACACGGTGACTGCTTTTAGGAGGTATATAACACCATTTGTCGAATATTTCTATCTATACATTACATGAACAGTGTACGCACAGAACATAAGCTCTCCTCTTTTCAGCAGTTCCAATGAGCAACTACTCTTTAATTTAGTATTGACCTTAGAGTACAACAATATGAATTTAAATCTCAATTCCAAACATACTAGCTGAGGGACTTCTGGCAATTTACTTAACCACTATATACAGCAGTTTCCTGTGTAAAAAGAGGAAATAATTATTCCTTTCTTTTGTAGTTACTAATAAAAGGGTTACTCTATACAATGTGTTTAGAGTACTCTCCGTAAACTCTTACTTTTAGAATCATCACTTGTGATTCAGTGCTGAAGAATTAAGACATTCTGGAAGTTGAAAGGTAAAATGGGATGGAACTGTATTTCTCAAAAAGTTCATATTCAAATTCAAATACACGGTTTGACAAATGTATTCTCAAACTTTATTTTACTCTCTTTGAAATACTTTTTGTTGTTTCTTACCCAGGTATCCAAGTATACTCTGCCAAAGGAAAAACACTCTACTAAGGCAGAAAATGAGTTTCATGCTTTCATAGAAAAAATATCACAGTAATCAGAGTTTTATTGAGACACTTTATTGAGATGAGTTATCATGGTTTCTTTCTCCCTTAACCTTGAATCAATTTGGTTAAACTGAAAATTCACCCTAATCATCTTCAATTTAGTACCTTTTAAAGCCTTATATCACTATCTTAAAATTTCTTCCCTTGGGGGATTGATAATCACCAATGATTTTTCTATGTCTTAGAGCTATTATCTTTCCAGACAACACAGCTCCAATTTTAAAATACATGTCAGTAGAAAAATCAATTTAATAAGAGAAAATTAACATTGTAAGAAAAATTTTCAGGAAAAAAAACTAATCTATAAAGTGAGCTAAATCTGTATTAAAGGCAGAACCAAATTCATCCCGTATCTTTCCACCGAGAAGGACTTATCAATATGCTCAAGTTCACGGCAAGCTGGAAAAATTCAACCAAATGTCAGACTACGAGCTTTGGAGCCTGGTATAACTGAGAAATTATACATAAGCACAAGATGTCAATAATGACTTCAGAACAGCAAAGAGGATTAGACTGAATTGTACATGCCCATCTGATTTCAGAAGTCAGATTTTCCCTGTGGATTTCCTTCTCATTTTACCATTTAAAAGAAGAATACAGGTCACACTACTGACCTGTTGCTACTGGATGAAGAGAATCAAATAATTTATTTTCTTTTCCTTTATTTGAAATGACAATAGTATATATAATGACAGAAATATAGAAAATTCCTTGAAAAGCTACAGCTATCATCATATTTATTTAGGGGAAAGGAGATATCAGAGGGCTCAGCATACCCAAGATGGCTTGAGCCACTGAAAAGTAAATTAGCTAAAGGAAATAAAACCACCCTTAAAAGGGGAGCTAGCAATATACATCTATTCCTGCAGCAGTATCTTGAAGGTAATTTAGTTCTAAAATAGCTACTTAATTTGTCTCAGAATCAAGGACAATGTAAATTAACTGAAAGAGAAAACAGTAAAGGGAAAATTGGATAATTGGATGAAAATCAGTCAAGATGTTACTCTGATAAAGGGACTTGACACTGTGGAAAATTTTTAAAAATTGCCTCTATTTTTAAAACAATAGTAATTGAGTCTTAATATTTGTACCATCAGATGAAAATGTTGAAATCTCATTTGTGGTTTCTGTGGTACACATAAGACAAATAACCCTCTTCAAAGGATCTCAGGGAGACAGAGAAACCCTGGGCTGCAGTATTTTCAGGGCTGCAGAGTGTCTCCTAACAGGAAGTACATATTCTGCTGTAGCTTTTCAAGGAATTTTCTATATTTCTGTCATTATATATACTATTGTCATTTCAAATAAAGGAAAAGAAATTATTTGGTTCTCTTCATCCAGTAGCAACAGGTCAGTAGTGTGACCTGTATTCTTCTTCTAAATGGTGCTCTCTCTCATGCCTGGGTACAGGGAAGCAGAATCAGAAGGGTTAATGATAAACATTTTTATTCTACCCCATAATATTCTCCACCAAGCACACAAAGGATCTTTTTAAAATGTCATATCATTCATCACATCAAAATCCTCCGATGCCTTCTTAGCAATCCCAATCTCCAGCCTCGAGGAACTCCCAGATTGACTTCTGCCTCTTCTTCCCACTTCTCTGACCCATTCTTACTTGCTTTAGTCCTTCCTGATATTCTGTGAGCTCACCAACCTCTCTCTCATTTCTAGCATTTACATTTAGTGTTTCCTCTGCTGAAATCCCATTCCACACACCACCAAATAGCTGATTTCTTTGTTCAAATATCCTTCCAGCAGAATGTTCTTCTCATAAATTCCTGTCTGCCAACATTTTTCCCTTAAGTATTTGATTCATATCACTGATTACATGAAACAAAGTTAGCTGTAGTAACACATGGTATCAGGGCTATTTCTTCTGTAATATAAATGGCCTTATGGTAGCCCTTCTTTCAGGAGAAAGAAAAAGGAAATGCTAGAAGATTTCAAATATTTCATATAGACATCTCATCGATTACAATTAACTATTAAAGTCCCATTAAATGTGTTGTAGATCTATCAAGAAAAGAATATACATTTCAGGGGGAAGAGAACAAGAAGTCACCAAGAAGCAAACCCTCTGTGGAATCAGCACCATGCGTGGGCTGCTGGGGAACAGCCAGATGCCAGCTTTTTCCCATGGGTCAGCGCCATTCATGGACTTCAGGGGAAGAGAACAAGAAGTCACCAAGAAGCAAGCCCTCCCTGTGAAATGGTGCCATGCACAGGCCACTTAGGGGAGAGCCAGATGCCAGCTCCTTCCGGTGCCAGGGCTAGGAAACAAGAAGAGCCAACACCACCACCAGCATGCCCCCTGCCATAAGTGACTGGCCAATCCAGAGAAACACAAGCGGCAATGACAGCTATTGAGGTAAAATACAATTTAATGCTTGTAGTATTTAGTGTTTCACTGACTTTGCAGGTCTAAAATCGGTGGTCTGATCATCTATTCAGAGGATAATATGCAATGTAGCATCTATGGGGGATCTCCTTCTGAAGGTGGTGGTCACTGTTAATTCCCTGTTTTCTTGTTTTGAAGTCCTGTATCATTTTCATTGTTTTGTTTGGTTGGGTTTTATTCTCTTTTGTTTGATTTTATTATATTTGATGGCATGGGCAGCTATTTATCTCATTTTAAAATCCTATATTGCAGTCATTGTTTCATTTTTATTGGTTCTACTCTGTTCTGTTTTGATTTTTATAGTGTCTGAAGTTATCTGCAGCTATTTTTAAGACAACAAAGGCATTATGGTAACCATTGTTGATTTCCTACTGTTTTGAAGTTCTGTATCATTTACACTGGTTTATTTTGATTGGCTTTATTCTATTTTATTGTGCTTGGTTTTATTCTCTTTAAAATGAAAACAAAATTTTTTTAAAAAATAGAATATGTTTCAGGTTAGATACCATGTAACTGGGAATCAGAGTTTAGAATACAGTGTTGAGAATTCTGAGGTCATATTCAGGTGTGGTGCAAGTCCTGAAATGCCTTCCTTCACACAGCAGAGAAGTATGTGGCGATGTTTTGGCCATCCTTTGACTAAGCCCTATATCTCTTTTTTTTGTCTGCTTACCTTTTGGCAGTTCTTTTTCATAGGCGTCCTTGTGAGTATAACAAAAAGTCAACTGAGTTATGAAAATCAATAACTAAATAGCTACTTTGGTTAAAAAAATGGGGGGGGCACATAAAGGTAAAACATACTCTGAAATATTTGATGGGTGTGTGAATCTTCTACTCATCTCTCACTCACATAGTACAGAAAGAAGATAATGGCATGTGAGAAAAATGACATAAATTTAAAATGGGATTATCTTGCTCTCTATACACTTAAGAAAAATAGACTATATTATGAAATTCTGATAGTATAATGTGGAGGAGACATTTGAAGAGTTTGGGGCATTAATAAGACACTACTTTTATTTTTTAATTCTCTAACTCTGTGATGGAATACTTAAGCAAAGAGGACCCTAGGGAAATTAAAGGTAGGGAGAAAAAAGGAAAAAGTGAAAGGATTCAAAAAGGTCACTACATCATAAAAACTCCCCAATCATCCAGATTCTTCTCCCCACCCTTAAGAAAGGTCAACTGATAGCCTTTGGCTCCTGACATGTAACTATATCCTATTCCTCTTTTGATGTTCTCACCCAGAGGGGTTTAACTGCCTTTTCCCTGATTCATTAGATTGCCACTTCAAAGAGACTCTTAAAGAGGCAGCATTTGCCCAAACACTCCCCTGTCTTAGTAAATCCCAACGAAATCTAAAAAGCAATTCATCCTAAATTTCACACATTATTGCCTTTGGCCCCTGTCAATGACCTCAGCCTACAATACTGATTACTATTCGGCCTCCCTATGTGAGTCCTTCAGATGATTAATCAGTTTTCAGATCCGGGAGTTTTCTAATACTGGAAATGGTTCAGTGTCCACAATTAGCCCAAGAAGAATAACAAAGTTGCCGTAACTTTACCATTTACATTTCATTTCTTCCTTCCCAAAGGCCAGGAAGGATGAACCCATAGTTGATCTAGAGCATGCCTAAAGACTAACCAAGATGAAAATAGGTACTTTGTTTAGTGACAAATGAAAACATTTTATTAAATCAACAAATGTCACACTTCTAACAGGCAAATAAGATTTGTGAGCTTCCTGGCAAGGACAACATAGAAATCCATCAGAGTTTCCATATTTTTCTTAACATACAATAGATAAATGAGCAAAGGACAATAAAGGTAAATGGTCTATATGTATGGGAAATGGTCAGTATCACAAGCAATGAAAGAAATGTTAAAAGGACAATAAAAATGCAACATTCCCTTATCAAATCAGAAAGGCTAAAGCTTTGAGGACACGCAGCATTGGTTATAGAGTGGTAGCACAAGCACTCTTTTCTAACAGATGCTTTTTTTTTTTTATTTTTTGGTATCGGGGATTGAACTCATGACCGCATGCTTGCCAGGCAAGTACTTAAACCACTGAGCTAAATCCCCAGCCCTAAGCACTCTCTTCTAAGAAGTGGGGCAGAAGGAACTCATCATGTTTCAGTCAGCCCTAGACCTTACATACATGGACACAGTAAATTCCAGTTATGCTTTTGTTGAATAAATAAATGAGTACGTACATAAATACTCCATGTGGCAACATACTGAATAAAATCTGGAGGGACAATATGACAATTTGATATATGTTAAAAAGGCAGATAAGTATCACACTATTGATAATGTATCACTTCTCCCAGGAATCTACCATATAGACATTTTCTAAAACCAAATATCCACTGCAAAAATGTTTGTAACACATTAAAGCCCTGAAAAATTACGTATAAGCTAAATATCCAAAACAAGGGAAGTATTAGGAAATGGGTGATTCATCTTCTGCACAAAAAAATCACAAAAATTAAAATTGGATGTACAAAAGTTCTGAAAATATGAGATAATATTCATAACACATTGAGCTAAAACTGATATATCAAGTACAGAGATATTTTTAAATATTATGAAAAGACTGTTCAAAAATTTTAGTAATCATTTTCTATGGGTAATAATGACCGAAGATTTTCTGTTTTCTACTCTTATGACTCTTTTCAAGTGTTTCCATAGTGGCCCTTAGTGTTCTTATAAATATGAAAGCAACAGCAACAAAAGATTACATTCTGTACCAGTGAAATCCTTTCTAAGGAAAGCTGTCCCACCACACACCTCAGGTAACACCAATAGGACAGCTACTTGCACTGGGGCTGGTTTTGTTTTCTCTTTTATTTTTTAATGTATGCACGTAAGATGGATGTCTACATGTGAAAGTCAGTAAGCCATTTTGCTGACTAGTGTTTTATTTTAAAATGTTTAAAATCTCAATTCAAACCTATGTGCTATCCTGCTAGCCATCTTCTCCTTGCTGTTAAAGTGATGACAGAGACTTGTCAGTAGTTTTAGTCCACTAAAATTTTTCCACATGAAAGTAACCTTTAATGCCTCAGCAAGCAGTATGATTACCCTTAATGAAGATCTAAACATGATTCCCTTAGATTTCTTAAAGTTGTCTTTGGATAGCACTTAAGATAGTAATTATTCAGAGTAAATGATTTACTACGTCTAAGTGCTATGCAATTATAAACTGCTATTCCAGTGTTAATTTTCAATTTTAGTGGTATGCTATTTCTAACTTTATTTTGGATGGCATATTTCCCTCACATTCTATGAGCTGATTCATTCCTGTTGTTTTCCTTTTGCTAGATACACATGCCTTCTACAAATTATATGGATTTTAAAGTATACGCTATACAAGGCTTTTGGCCCTACATACATAATATAAATACGAAAAACGAACTGAAAAGATCCTGTGAAATGCATAGCAAAACCTGTGTATGATAGCACTATATGATTATTAGGAGGGCTATCATAAAAAGGCAATTAACAAGTGATGAAAGCTGGCAGTGTTAGAGTGGGTGTGAGGAAAGTGAAGCACTTCTGCATCGTTGGCGGGAAGACGAAGCAGAGCAGCAGCTCTTGAAAACAATCTGGCATTTCCTCAAAAGATTAAAAATAGAATTATAATATGACCTGGCAATTCTACTGCCTATATCCAAAGGAAAGGAAAATACAGCCACACAAAAACTTGTACACAAATGTTCATAACAACATTTTCATGACAGCTGAAAGGTGAAAACAGTCCAAATGTTCATCTAAGTATGAATGTATAAACAAAATGTTCTGCCTCCACACAGTGGTATATTATCTGTCAATGAACACAACAGACCTTGAAAACATTATTCTTAGCACAAGAGGCCAGTTGTAAAAGGCCATATATTGAATTGCTCCATTTATTTGAAGCATCTAGAATAGGCAAATCTGGGGAACAGGGAGTACTAACAAGAACTGTGTTTCCGGGGTGGGCGGGAGGGGAGCAGCGAAAGTGTTATAAAGTGATCATGAGGATGTTTTCCCACATCAGTGAATACACTAGAAACCAGCAATGTGTACACTTCATCAGTGCTAACTGTATGTCATGTGTATTTCATCCTCATAAAGCTGTTTAAAATAAATACCACGAGTTTCCATTTTCAGTGAATTGGTAACATTACATACTGGGGTAATTCTTCAGGGAAAGCAGCACTAACAAAATATACTACCTTACTACTTATATTTCTATATGTTTAAAGAAATAATTCAATGAAAATGAAAAAATCATATGAACAAAGTGCTAACCGTGGTATTTTCTATTAGTTTCACATTGGAAAGAATTTAAATGTTTAGTAATGGATTTAGTATTGTGGCGCATCTACATGATAAATATGAAAAAAATATGGAAGTATTATTGCACCACTATACCAGTAATAAGCACAATAATCCAGTAAAAGTAAGACCTTCCCCAAAGATGCCTAATAACAGGGCATTGGATACTGAGGGAAGAATTTCAGACTCCAGTGCTTAACTTAAACTATTGCAAAACATTTCATTGATATTAATGCCAAAAGGTGGTTACAAACCCCCAGTCCATTAAGTGAGTAGCATCTTTTCTACTTGTATATCTAACATTTTTCATTAAGCATAAAGTAAGCAGTCATGTCTACACAGTCAATAGAAATTTAAGATAAGGATCCCATTCTCCAAGAGCATGCACCTCAGTGCTAAGGGACAGCACTGGAAGGTTCATGCACTGAGCATACACTTCCTGGAAAGTAATTAGTGCAGAGAGGAAGAAAGGAAGGCCATTCAGAGAAGGCTTATGCAAATCGGAGTCCTAGAGCTACCGGATTTATACTGCCTAAAAGGAGGAGCCCCAAGGTTACAGCCACCCCCTACAGAGGAGCAGAAGGCAAGGAGAGTCTAAGAAAGCCTTTGCTGCTACAGACATTAACAGAGTATTCCTCTCTCTCCTGTTCACAAGATCCCAGTGCCAAGAGTACAAGGGAATAAATACAAGTAAGCCACAGTCAGCCTGCAGCACCTCCCAAGGCACAGCCACTCCAAAAACACTGCTCCAAATGCCTGCGTTTACTGGCATAATTTGGATGCCTCTTTCCCAAAGCTTGACCTTTGAATTATCTGCAAATTAAGCAAAACTGTGAAGCTGATGGAATTTTTTTCAAAGAACCCTCCTAGATGCTTTTAAAATCCGTCACTTAGTTGTTTATTACTAAGGTATTCTTTGCTTAAATGAAAATACAGATGTATGATTTCTTTATGTAACACAGCTGTGAGCATATGGTACTGTAGCCACAATTTTGAAGCTGCCTTTTTCCAATGACAGTTTGCTTCTCCGTGAAGCCTAACCCTGCTCCCTCACTTTCGGTCAACACCCAGACTCACAGAAAATGCAAACATCACCAGGTAATTGAGGTCCCTTCCTCCACAGCCCACTCCAGACCCTAAGTTAAAGAGTACTGCCACCGGTCCTCCTGTTGTTACTGTTTTCCTTCTAGATAGGAGCTCCTCGGGAAATGAGATCAGTCATAAAGAGCACAGGTTTTCATTATGTACTAGACTTTTAGGGCTCTATTCAGAATTAACTGTATGTCAGATCAGTTCTCTAAGCCCTGATTTCTCCCAGACCATCTCCTTATAGCCAAAGTCCCTGACGTATCACCATACTCCAAACTAGAGTCTTCTTTAACAATAAAATCCCGGCCAAAAACTATTTCTACTCCCTTTAATTATGATTGTGTTTTTACTCCCAAGTGTGGGAGACCTGATAAATAGCCATCTGCCTGCTTCCCAGCCCCAGAATTTCCCCAGGGTTGGTTGGCTCCAGCCTCCCCACACTTGAACTCTCCATGGTTTCCCAAGCTGCATTCATACCTAGCCTCTTTTCTGTGCAGACCACCAGCCTAGTTTCCCTCGGTACCTGCTCTGGATGGAAGGTCCTATAGGGAACTCCTGCAGGTAGCTTTCTTTCATCTCTGTGCTCTGCATGCAACGACAAGAGGCGCTCCAGACCACCCAGTCCAGGCCCACAGGGTGTCCTCCTGTTCATCCATGGAGGAACCATCAAGCAGCCCAGGAACTAGGCCAAGTACCTTCAGAGCCTAAATTTAGGACATGACATAAGAAGAAATAACTGACATAATGCTTCCTGAATATTTAAACCTAAACATAAATATTCAGAAATCATGAAATGTTCCCCCTCCCAAAAACTCATTGAAATATTCTCAGGAAAGAGTTGAATGTGGACTTTGTGGCTGGTGAATTCCCAGAGAATGTTTCTCTGCCACATCTGCTCATCTGGAAGATGTCATTGTTGGTTCAGCCATTTGCATCATCCAGCTGCTTGTCTGTGTGTACTACAAGAACACCAGGCAAACGAGTCTTTCTCTGCCTCATGACAAAAGCACTTAGGATTTGTTTCCCCTGCTGTATGATCAACAATGTGCCTTTACAGGAGAACACCAGAAAATAAACGCAGTGTCACGGTGGTTGCACTGTCTCAGTCAACCTCAGAGTCTTTACTTCTCATCACCTGACTCAAGGCATAACTCAAATGACCATAAAAACTGTAATTAAGACAATGAAAATGTTCCTACTTTAGCACGTAAGATCTTTGGCTTTTGGAAGTGTATTTCTTCCTACGTTTCCTATCTAGGTTTGAAAAGTTGCAAACATCTCCATATTTACCATTCACCAGTTACTGAGACTGCGGAGGCCTGACTGCCGAACACACCTCGGACTGGTGCTCATCTTCAACAGAATAGATAACTGCCTATCAATCTTATGTCACGTCTGCATACTCATCAAAATTGATCTGCCTATTCCATCCAAGTGTTGATAAAGTGCTTACTATGCCAGCTATTGATTTACATGACCCAAAGATAGGATCAAGTCTCTGACTTCAAGGAGTCCAGATGGGGAAAGCAAATAACTAAACAAATTCTTAAATTCCATGTTAATGTAGGGTCCGAAGGAAACAGAGCTCAGAGCCATTTAAGGGGAGGGTGGGAAGCTGGGGGCCAGGGACGGGATGCATCTTGTGGGAACTAAAACTTGACATATGAATAATGAAAAAAATTTAACTGGGCCAGACAGGTACAGAAAAAAAGTATGTGAGTTCAAAAGATGGTCAGTTTCCAAGACCGAAGCTTGCAGAAGAGGTGGCACGGCCTTGTCTTCAGCCCTGATCAAGTCACAAAATGGGCTGACCAGAGAGAAACTTGATGGCTTGCCAGCCTCCCACACAGCCACCCCCACCGCTCTCACTGCCAGCCCTGGAATGCAGGTGGTGCTGCCACAGGGCACTGCCACAGGGCGCACAGCACCTGCATCAGTTAATTCTCTGGACCTGCTCATCTGTTTCCTCTGGACCTGCTGCTCTCCCTCGTTGCTCCTGCTTCTCATATTCCTAAGTCTGCTCTCAGTTCCCGCGTTGCTCCTCCAGGCCTCTTAATGGTTCTCCTGTGTCACTGCTAAACTCTTTTTAACTATTTACAGTCAAGTGATTTTATTGACCTTAAACTTTCAGGTGACAACATTCCCCAGCATCTTAACTTCTAGCAACAAACTATTTGCATCCATACTCATTTGAATAGACTTTCTCACATACCTAATTGCAATAATAATAACAATAACAATTCTCAGGTAGCTCTGAGGAAAAAAAAAAGTCTTCTGGAGGTTCATGAAGACTGAAGTCTCTCACCTTAAAGGATATACAAGAAAACTAGAGCTCTAACTGTAACAAGGAGGGTTCAGATGGGTGCTGTGGCACATGCCAGTAATCCTAGCCACAGTGGAGACTGAGTCAGGAGGATCACAGTTTGAGGCCAGTCTGGGCAATTTAGCAGGATCTTGTCTCCGATTACAACAAAAAGAGCTGAAGATGTAGCTCAGTGGTGGGGTTCAATCCCCATTATTGGTAAAAGAAGGGAAGAAGTCTCAAATTTTATCTTTGTACTTGGTATTTGATTAGTACTATGAGTTTCTCAGCTTTAATAGCAGTTACTTGAATTTTGATTTTTCAGAAGAAAAATACAGAGACTCAGATGAACTTTCCCACTGGAACTGACCTATGGACAAAGACGCCTAATATTTTATTTTCCTTAACATCCATGTAGAAAAACTCTTTTAAAGTACTGTTGGCTTTAAGTAGTTTTTCCTTCACCAAAGGACAAAGCTTAGAAAAATTTCCACGTATGTTCCGCCTTGGAGGATTGAATTACTTCTGCTCATTATTAGGTTCTCTATTCAAACTTCTCCCAGTAAATCTTCTAGGATAAAGCAAGTGCAGACAGGATACTCAGCTGAGTTCAAACATAACTATAAGCTGCAAAGACAAATAATACAGTATATAATTTTTCTTAAGAAAAATACAGAATAGTGAAAAAGTATTGGCCTTAGATTTAATGTTCATTTGACACTGGGCAGGCTGATCGTCTATCAAATGGAAAGAACAGAGCTATTCCAAACATTTTGTAAGAATTAAAAAACATAAAGCATTTTATACAGCACTCAATAAATGTCTGTTATTATATTACCACCAGTGCTTTTTATTACCACCACTAACTAAGCATAGCACAGCTCTGAAGTCAATGACCCAAGTTTAATTTGAGGTATGGATGAACTGAAATTAAAGTTAGTCTCAGATTCAAGTATATAACTCATATACTGTACTGAGAGTTTAAGAACAGTAGAGGAAAAAACAAAAGACCAAGTCTTGGGTCAGTTCCATGGGTAAAAAAAAGAGTTTCTTGGTGATTAATGTAGGAAAAAAGTCTTAGCTATTCGGTGTTAATGAAGAAATCACACCTCTCTATCATCTCTCATAAGCTCCCACGTTGAAAGAGATAGAAAGAAAACAAAGCTAGGTGCACTGCTGCAAGCTATACACCCTCAGATACTAGCAGTGACAACAAAAGCATTTGTAATTTCCTGCCATAGAGAAAATGATGCAGAAATCCCGCATCTACTTAGAAGACATTTAAAACCTGGAGAGGATGGAAACTACAAGTTACATCTTTATTAGTAGAATTATGAAAATTTTAAGGGCTATGAGATTTACAAGGTTCCATTCATTTCATGGAGTACTCATGTTTATTAGATTATGGCCTTCAACACTTTTCCTGCCAAACAGGTGATTTAACCTTAATAATTGCTACTGAACATCTCAAGTATGGATTCAACTAAACGTTTGCTTCTTGTGCCTCAATAAACTTATAGCATCTGCTCCAGAGTTAAAAACTTACAGATATTTAAAATGAGGAGTATTTTCCAGTGATTCCAAAATGTAAATATTAATTTCTGATTGTGATTCACCCACATCTGCTAAGTATAGTAATCATCATCTAGCAAACAGCACAGTTGTTATCTCCAGGACAGAGAAAGGACACAATGGAAAGCGTCTCCTTTAAGGCACAACCACTAATGCAAACAATGGTTATAAAACATACTCAGGGCCAAAAAGAAAATCAGGAATAAAATTCACATTTACCCCAAATTCAAATGCCTATTCTCCATCTATTGCAGGTTATTAGTGATGGAGTTGTAGTAAGGCAGGGGAACACAGTTTGCATCGAGAAACAAAATCTTTGTTTCCTCAAATCAAAATTAATGACATAATATGTTGTGAATTTGCACAGACTTTTTCTTTGTTTTGATTTGATTTTTTTCAAAAGATGAAATCACATGAATTCTGAACAAATGTAAATATATGTGCAGGTACCTCTAAGGAATGCTAAAAGACCACAAAATATAATGTGCATTCTTAAGATCATTTGGCTTATTGCTTAATATCCTCCATGGAAAGGTTTTGCTTTTTCTTTTTAATTACTAGCCCCATTAACCAACTACAGATTAACGAATTTTCTCATTTGTCTTATTAATAAAATCCTCATGGTTTAATATCTATTCTATTTGTAAACATTTTCCAAACATAGAAATTCTCAAGGGCATATTAAGAAGTCCACCTAAGAAATTATATCTAGAAAAATAGAGATTATAGTTTCAAATAAGCATGGGCAAATGTCAATTTCTTAAGTCCAAAATTAATACATTTTACATAATTTATTCCGCCTAGGTAATTTCTCTAATTTAGATATAAAGTTAAACTTTTTAATAAAATAAAAACTGACAGCAATGGAATATTGTTTCTATAGGAAAGAAGTATTCAGAAGATCTCTCATATTCTAATAATGTCCATATTAATTATAAAATACAGAGAACATTATTTAGTCAGTGTTCATACTAGATACAAAATGCTTTTATATAGTTCAACATAATAAACTAGATTAAACTTTTGATGTTGATATAGCATTTTATTATATCAACCTGCCTTTAAAGAATTACCTTCATAATTCTAAAACAAAAATAGTTACATTCATACTCCAAAGCCCTCATGATGAAAATAATCTCTCCAGAGAAAGATCATTTGCACTTTATTTACAAACACTCTAATCATTAGTTTTGTTAAACATCATCAAAGGAAAATATATAAATGATATAATTTTTACATTTTGAGATCAGCAGCCCTGAAGATTATCAGCAAAGGACACTGAATCAAGTTCTTATGGACCAGTGACCTTTCAACAATTCTTTCATGGTTCTGTCCGTGAAAACTAGCCAAGAGGATTTCCGTGCCGATAAACTAAAAAGACTTACTTTTATTTAAAATAGGGAATCCTTGTTCCCCCACTTTCAGTCAAGAGTAGGGATTTTGTTTTCACGCTTACCTTCCTCTGGGACTACTGACCTCCTGTGTCGGCACATCCAAATCTTGGGAGCTGAAATCGACTGTCCATATCTTGGATTATAGTGGTAGCATGCAGCCATGGTCCCAAAGGGTGAGGAGCCTGCTGTAAACATGCTGGATTCTCAGAGCAGCCAGAGAAGAAGCAACATGTGGAAGATGTGCCTCCCCTGCTCCATCACAGGAGCTACTGGTACAAAGCTACTGTGAGGAGACGCTGCCAAGTGGTAATGAGCCAACCCTCAAGGTCAGACAGGTTTCACCACTCCGTGGTCCTATGAAAGTTACCACTCTTTATAAAACAGTAAATAAATAAATAACAATGCCCTTCAAAAGCTCCCCTTCTATTTTCTTCCTCTTTTGGGAGAAGGAAGAGATTACTTTGCTTGACAAAAAGTGTTTTGACTTAAATACAGAAGTTACAAGTTTTATTTTTAACCTTCATTTTTTGGAATCATCCCTCAAAACTAAATTATTCTATCCTAAAATGAATGTTTCCACTATATCTGTCTTCTGAATGTGCTAGAAACTTTTTTATTTTCAGATTTTGAAAGTCAGTCTCCTTCCCTGTTCCCATAGAATGATCTTGATCATTACATTTAGCCTCAGATGTAAACCTAAACTATGAAAAATCTCTGTATACTGTAATTACCATAATGAGACTTTGTATTTATACTGTGTCTTTTATCTAAAGTGCTCAAAGCACTTTGCTAACATGATCTTATTAAACTACAGAACACCCCTCTCAGGAATGCAATGGTAAGGATTATTATTAGCAATTTTAACAAGTGGGGAAACTGAGAGATTAGCAATTAAATGACTCAATTTAAGGTCACAGTGCTAACTGAAGGCATAGTTTGGTTCAGGACAACGATCCCTGATTTTAAGGACATAATCCAACTGACCAGCAAGAGAGACTGATGTTGATATGAGAAGTGTATTTTGGTTCTCAAAAGGAATTCTGTCTTTTAATCTAAGGCTTTACAGAACATAAAAGAGAGGCAGGTAAGAATATTTTGTTTGCACATTAAGGCACACGTGTGCTAAGCCCTGTGGCTTTACTTTGCCTCTTATCCTTTCCAAGGGCTACCACCACCTTCCTTGTGATGAACCAGGCCACAGACCGTTTCCACTTTACACACAGTGTCCTTCTCCCAGCCCCAGGAAGAAAGAGCACTGCAAGGCTGGTCATCCTGTGCACGGTCACAGGGGAACACTCCTCTAATGTACAATCAGAGGAAGCAAAAGTGAAAATATGTCATGATATAAACATACCGTTCTGCAGCTCCACTGACTATCTTTACATTTTCTAATATTTCTTGGTCATTATTCTTGTTAGTTCATACACAGCTACACCTTTAAGAGACTATATATACATTTCATAGGCATATGTACAAGAATTTATTAATATTTTTACCTACCCCACTTTTAGCAGGCATGTGGGTATTTTTCTGTTCCATGAACAGCAGAGAATATCGTTGTCTAACTTTGCATTTTTTAAAGTATTTATTTTAAAGCTATTTCTGTTTTTACATGATCACTTAGAGCTCTTCTGAAAATATCTCTGTTGCTCCACATACTGAGCTGCTTGTAGCAGTGCAAGCCAATAGCTTGAGATGCAATATCACATCACCCCTTTTTTCTCCATTTCACAGTGGAGTAAGTTTAGCTCAATCAATAAAATACTGCACTATCCTCATCCAACCAAAAGTGTGAACTCAGAACATTCCACATGGGACACATGGGAGGATGACTATGTTGTAGGAACAGTATCCATAACCAAGCCTCCATGATTTATAGCCCACTTTCTCCAAGGGCTTAGCTCAACAATAAAAAGTTAAGTGTTTGTCTTTTGCCAATAGACAGAATGGGACTCATGGTTTAGAACACAAACTGTTTTGCAAATAAAACCTGGATATATGTCCACCCAGAATTTGAATATCATGATGACTGATTACTTTGTGCCTCTCTTTCCTCAGTCCACTTGATGACTTAAAGGTGTTATTCAACCCAATTTTTTGCATCAAGGGTGTGTGCAAATTGAGGTTCCAAGGGTATACCTTATTCTCTCATTTCTAGTGGCTTTGCTATAGTAGCACATTTATTTTTCACATAATATAAATGTAGAAATTCATGGTTCATCACCCTACTTCCCAATAGTTACTCACGTGGCAAGTAGTACTTTTCTACTTTAATAATTTAAGAAGCAAAAGGAAGCAATAGACTTAAAGCCACAGGGGGAAAAATGTGGAGTTTAACTAAATGTCCATTATTGCTTTTCCTATTAATTAATTCATTTGTCTAGTTACTAAATATATACTTAGAGAAAACAGCGTGAATAAGACACATTCCCTGCTTTCAAGGAGGTGGCAGTACAGGCAGGACAACAGAACAAGAAACAGGCAAACAAAGAAAAGCAGAGCCAAGGACAGCAGAGGGCTCCAGGGAATTCTCACAGTCAGCCAGCCAGTGAAGCAAATCTATCCTGCCAACAGAATGAGGGCCAGGTTCTCAGTCAGCTGAAGCCTAAAAGATTTGAAAACTCTGACCTATAATAAGCCTTATTCTTGTCATATTCCAATTCCATTTCCTTCCTTCTTAAACTATTATTGTGTTCTCTAACCACAAGTAATCATGCAATTGTGCTATACAAGTTTAAAGAACTTTTTAAAATCCAGCTATTTATTAACAATTTTTTTCCCTAAAAGGACATGCCATAGTGGGAAAGGAGGGAAGTTCAGGATAATTTTTATAATATTAGTATAGGTTGTGGGCAGAAAAAAAGGCTCACCATTTAAGTGCTTAGCACAGAATAAGTGCTTATCTTTAGATGTTTTGAGTCTATAAAATCTACCAGAATAAACAGCCAGGCCAATATGCTGACATCATCTTCTAAACAATTCCACTGGATAAAGCTGCAGCATTTCACATTCAGTGGCCTCCAATGACAAGTACAATATGAAAAAGAAATCTTAATGTCTTTGTCAGTCATGCTGGTTTATTTTACTCCTACTTTGCATCTCCACAGAGCTAAGAATTAGGGTTTTTGTTCATAGTGTTGCTATTATCTTGATTCATAATATGAAAGGAAAGAACTGGAGATGCCTATATCTATCTAGCTAGCTAGCCTTTGTTCAGTCAGTGTAGTTACTAAGAGTGTCCCAACAATTCCAGCAAAACACTAGGAAGTCACTCTCCACAGTAATACATCTTTCCTAATCTGTTACAGTGAACAATTGCCATGAATTTCATTGATCAGCCCTGGGCCACATGATCACCTCTAACTTTAGGAAGCCAGCTGGTTTCATTCTAACAACAGAGAGAAAACGGTGAGATGCAGTTCCTTGAGGAAAGGAGGGTACTGCACGAGACAAAGTAGAAATCAAAGCAGTATAGGAAAAAGTAGCCCACCACTGTAGAATGTTTCTTTCCAATAATATGAACACCTTTTTGGGGGCATTTTTTAATTTTATGGGACCATTTTATATACACGTAGTGATGACATTGATCATAAGGAATGTGTACCTGTACATAATATATCTTACTCCTTCTTTTGAATATTTTTGATAAATAAAAATGAGATGGCAGTGCTCAGCTTCTTGGGATGCTGTACTGACATCTCTGTGGTTCTCAGATCTGCCGTCCAATGGGGAGGCACCTCTGTGTATTTTACCTTTGCTTTCTGATCATCAATAATGCTTCTCACATCTCTGTGCTCAGCAGGAAAAGGTAGCTTCAGAGTCTCCTTGAATGAGTGTTTGGTAATACTAACCTATGTACCATCAGGCTACTAAACTATTCGGCATCACTACGGTAAAAAATATCTCTTGTCTCTACTATCAACACAGAAAGTATTGCTTTAGTATTATAGTATCTATTTTTTCAACCTAATAATCTAATAATATGTGTTCTTCTGGAAGAGACATCTGAGGAGGTTGTTTACATTTCGAAATTAATCAACAAAGCATGAATGGAGAAAAGGTTACAATCTATAAATAAGGCACTTAGATGTAACAGCATTCTTTATATACTTTGCACAGAATCAATTTAATAGATGATGAAGAAAGAGGGGGTTATTAATATTAATTTTCTAAATATTAATAACATCTCTTTTCCTGGTTAAAAGCTTTTCTTTGTAATAAGTCACTAAGTTGTGATCTATAATAATAATTTACATATAACATCATAATAATACTACCAACCTCAGAGCGTAATTGTGAAAACCAGACGTGGTAACAGAGACGAAAGAGCTTTGCAAATGATAAAATATCATGCAAAGTGAATGTTAGGCTTCCTCAGTTGTGGCTGCCCCTTCAGGTGACCCTGCTGCTGGCTACAGGAGTCCTCCCTGGTCAGAAGGATCACACATCTCATTAGGGACATGGCGTGTTATTAAGCACAATGAAAAGAGATACAGAGTTCTCCTAGAATTCAGAGGAAGAAGACCAGGGCAGAGTGGTCAGGAAAGCACCACTGTGAGAGCCCTTGTGGATGGACAGCATCTGAACAGGAAGGAAACAGAAGAACACCACAGACGGAGTTCAGCAGAGCAGCGTGCAGTGTGCAGGAAAAATGAGGAGCCCTGAGGTGTAGAGTTTGTGCAGGGAAGCAGCATGAGAGATAAAAGCTAGAAAGGAAGGTGTGTACAAATAGATGACACAGGACCTATAACTATAATATCCAAAAACTTTTAAGACAGACCACCTTTACATCTACTCTCATCATTCTGTGAGTACTTTCTAAACTCATTGAAGAAGTTCTATAGAGTTAGCTGAAGGTTCTCAAAACTTCTGCTTATTCTAGAGTAGAGCACTGAAAGAAAGGGGGAAATGGACTAAAAGTAGTGAGTTGCAAATTGTGGCCAAGCGTCCAGGATGGAACCAGCACAGCACACAGGAGCCAGTGAAAGAGCAATACACTCTGCAGGCAGGAGCAGAAACTAGCAGAAGGGAGAAAGACAAATTGCTGAAACAGCCAATTTGCAGGACCATGAAACCTGACCTCTTCTGGATTTGTGTTCCTGGTGAGTCCTCTGGCTCTGAAACTTTGGCCAGGAAAACTAAGCCCCATAAATAACAGTGGCTGTGTAACTGTGAGGTGGGACAAATGCTGTTGATTAAAGACAAAGTGGCTCCTGACAAAGAAAGAACTATGGCTGGCTGGATCTGTGCAGCATTGTTGCAAGATGCTATTATGGTTCCCTGTGGGAGTTCGAGAAACTGCAAAATGCATGTAGCTAAAAGATACGTTGGGCTTCTGCTGTTTTCCAGGAACAGACAGTATTAGGAGCTGGAAGGGGAAGCACTGAATGATACAGGGGCCTGTTGACAAGAGGCAGAAAGAAGATTTCACGTGGTATGCGCCATCTAAGGGAGGGAAGGTCAAGCCCGACCTATTTCCCTTTATGGAAATAGCCTCAGACAGAATCCAGTTGGCTAGATCACCATTATCCAACCACAAATATTCTTCTTCATTAATTTTCAGAAGAAAAATCACTCAAATAAGTAATGCCAGGTTCAAAAGGGACCATAATATCCTCTAACAAACTGGATTATGTGTACAGAGATGCCCACTTATCAACAGTCTCAAGAGATGGCCCAGAACAAGAAGTTGAGTTAATTAATGAATCCAGACATAACTGAAAGTGAATCAATAAAAATAGATTACTTATTACTCCATGAAGCCCAAGCACATTATCTTCAAAACTGAATAAAGATTTTTATATCCTGCTAAACATTTTAAAACAGTAACCAAATCACCAAGTGTCCTAAAGCTACCCAATCAGGATAAAATTTAAAATACAAATATTTTAAAATCAAACACAGCTCCACTGCAACTGAAGGTCCTACTTGGAACAATAAAATTCCCTCTCTGGGTGTAGGCTGTGCTGAATTTTGGAGACTCAGGTTTCAGGCAGATTTTATTGCCATGATTGTTCTAAAGACACCAAAGCCACATTCACTTGCAGTCTGTGGAGAATTAGATGTGACATCACCCTGAAGAACCCCATCAGTAGAAGGCAAGGTAACAGGAGGAGACAGTGGCTGTGTTTCTGGGGAATCTCACACCTTTGCTTACTTTACAGGAGGATATGGAGAGAAAAGAAGGTGTAATAAGAGGACAGGAAAGAAGAAAGGAAAGGAATGAAAGAGAGGAAGAGATAAAGAGACAGAGAGGAGATGAAGGGAGAGGGAGAGAAAGAGACAGAGTGAGAAATGAAAGAATATCATGGCAAACTGCTCACACCTTGGGGAAGATCAGGAAACACAGAAAGGGCATTAGGGTTGGAGGGAAAGCCAAGAATAAGGCAGAAGAAAGAAGAGCAAAGTGTGAAAGAAGCAGGGTAAAGGAGCAAGTAAACAGCTTACTCTGGAAAATAAAAAGCGAACAAAGGCCATAATTTCTGACCCCCTCAGACAGAAGCAGCGAAGAGCTGATCAGTTGAAATTTCGGCCGTGGCTATAAACTGAGGCAAGACCTGCAATCCCGGCTCTGATTCCAATCTGCTGATTCTTACAGAGTCCCAGTGACTCACCAGCTCCCCCTTGAGCTCCAGTCATCTGCCATTTGTTCATCACAAAAAACATTTTCTACTTCCTAACAGGAGAATTTCTATTTATACAACACTTCAAGGTCCACTTGTAAAATCCTTCATGGAAGTTGTAATAGTCATCAAAGAAGGATGAGACATCATGATGTTTTGTGTAAAGACATATTTTAAAGCCCAATTAACAGAACTCTTGTTGAAAACAGAAATTATGTAACACTACCATGTGATTACCTACTATACTTTGGAGACAAGAATTAAAATCACTGAGTGAAACCTACAAACAGTAGGTTATGAACTAGGGTTTTAAATGTGAATAATTTAACATGTCGTTTTTTCCAAGGCAAGTGAACTGTCAAACTTAGCTGAGCTGAAATACATATGGTGCTGGAATGCTGACGTACATGCACAGCCATGGTGAAATGACATACACATTGCTGGGCTATCTTTTAGAGCTTTGTCAGCACCTGCACCTCCCCACATCGGGAAACTGAAACTCTTACTTCCAACATGCCTTTCACCTGACAGGTCAACCTGGCACTTCATGGTGTCTAATTCCATGGCAAGCACTATGCTAGACACCCCATCTGCATGACCTCAGTTAGCCTCACACTGTCTGCGGCAGTGGGTGTTGTTATCCCTGTTCTGAAAGGTGAAGAGACATAAATTGGAACTGGTTCACACAGGCAGTAACTAGCAGAGCCAGGATATGGATCCAGGCCTCTGAGTCCAAGTCTGGCACAATTTGTTGGAATATCAGACTTCTTCCATTGATCTCATCAGAATGAAGTTGATTATTATCTGCTTCACAGCAAATGCTTCACAGCAAAAATATGTATGGAATACTGTTATAAGCTAAATTATGTTTCCCCAAATTCTTTTTTTTTTTTTTTTTTTTTGGTACTGGGGATCAAACTCATGCTCTTGTGCTTGCCAGGCAGGCGCTTATACCACTGAGCTAAATCCCCATCCCTGTTTCCCCAAATTCTTATATGGAAGCTCTAGTCCCCAGAACCTCAGAGTGTGACTGTATTTGGAGACAGAGCTTTAAGAGGTAATTAAGTTATAATGAGGTTGTAAGGGTTGGCCTGTATCCAGTCTCACTGGTATCCTTACAAGAAAGGAGACTGGGGCACAGTCTCAAGTCACCCCACACACAAAGGTCCAAACAAGTAAAAATACAAGAAAAGTGAAGCTGTGCATGAGCCCAGGAGAGGGGTCTCAGAAAACCAACTGCACTGGTACCTTGATCTTGGTCTTTAGTCTCTGCAACTGTGAGAAAATCCACTTCTATTGTTTAAGCTCCCTGTCTGGAATTTTGTCACAGCAGCTCTAGTAAACTAATGCAAGTACCTGCAGTGTGTCAGGCATGGTGCTCAGTGCTTTGGATGTCAAGGCAAGTGAGACTGAGTCCCTGCTCTTAAGACTGAGATCTCTTAGGAGACGCTCAAAAGCAAACAGGTCATTAGAATGCAGCATGCAAAGCTCCACAAAGCAAAAGTGTAGAATGCTATGGGGCCCCGGGGAGGGCCAGGACCATGTAATCTGATACTTAGTATGTGTATGACAAGGCGCGTCTGCAAGAACTTTAAGAGAAATGATACCTAAGCCATAATCGAAAATTAGACACTTGTTCCATACACCAGGAAAAGCCTCCAGTTTCCACTGACCGTGTATCTCTCTGTTCTTGATGAAAGTTCCCCCCAAGTTCAGAACCTTCTGTATTAGTCATCTAAGACTGCTTTGCTATCATTTGGTTTCTGTATGTGATTTATTCATGTCCTTAGAGAGAAACTCATCATGCTCAGAAGCCTGTCTGCAACCCAAAATTCAGCTCTACATGTGGATACGTGTGCACACACATCAAACACTAAACAGGTCCCCTTGTTTCAAATGCGTAGCAATCGCCTTTGTGAAATTACTTGGAAATGTCAACAAAGACGTATATGAAGTGCTGTGAGCTGAGTAGCTGTCTATGTTAACAAAGGTCAACACAGCTTAAGAGTGCAGCAAGAAGGCCTCAAAATGATGAATTCAAACGATGGAATATGTGCAATTTTGATGATAAGAAAATGCTATGCCTATGATGAAAAGCAATTCTAATAATATAGGCATCCATTAGTTTAGTTAGTTGTTAGTTTTTTGAGACAGATTTTCACTACCTAGTTCAGGCTGGCCTTGAAATCACTATACAATCGAGGCTGGCCTTGAACTCACACTGTCCTCCTGCCTCAGCCTCCTGAGTGGTGGGAGAACAGGCATGCACCAGCATGTCCTGCTTTAATACAGGTATTTTTAAAGCCCAAACTATTAAGTGATAAATTTAGATTGTAGACATTGGAATAGTTTCATGTAGTAGTTTTTAAAAAATAATTTCTGAGACTCTGATATGTATTTAATACCATACTACTGCTCTTCAACTTTCGTAACCAAATACCTATTCCATCATATATTAAAATGTTATCATTTCTCACTGCTTTGTTTTTTCCATTTTATTGTTTTGTTTTACTTTGTTCTGCTTTGTTTTATCTTATTATGTCAGACAGTATGGGAAACAATTTTGAAGATAACAAGAGGCATTATAGTAGCCATTGTTGATTTCTATTATCCTGTTTTGAAGTCCTGTATCACTTTCACAGTTTTGTTTTGATTGGCTTTAATCTGTTTTATTTTGTTTGGTTTTATTCTCTTTAAAATAAAAAAAATATTATAATCTTTGAAAAAAAACTATACTGAGAAAAATCTAGCTCTGAGTTTTGATTCTATTTCTGGGAATTGAACCTAGGACTTTCACACTGAACTATATCCCTAGATGTTGTTTTATTTTTTATTTTGAGACAAGATGTTGCTAAATTGCGTAAGCTGGGTTCAAACTTAGTATTCTCCTCCCTCAGCCTTGCAGGGTAGTGGGATTACAAGTGTCCCCACCATGCCCAGCTTCAGATGTTTTTTTTGTTTTGTTCTGTTTTGTTTTATTTTATTTTTAAGTGGGGGTTACTTCAAATCTGGGCTTCAGTTTCTTCAGATGTAAAGCAAACAGTACTACCTATTCTGGCCAGCATAATGAAAGATCAAATAAAACAACTGTCTGGGAAAGTATCCTTCAAACTATAAAGAGCTGTATTTAAACGGAGATGAGAGTGATTACTATTTTCCTGCACTGACTTCGCGGCACACTCTCCAAACAAGTAAATGTTGAAAAAGCTTTCTGATTATAACATCCATTTGTGCGTTTGTGTACTGTGTCACTGTGGCTCAGGCCGCTTTGGGATGGGCTGGTTTGGGGCAGGGATAACCCTGCCATGTGTTCTCCATGGCTTGTCATAAACTGTGAGCACAGGATGCAATGCCAAGCACCTCCCTCAGGAAACAGCCTCCATGGGCACAACCACCACCCAGGAGCTTCACACAGACAGATCACTGTAGGTCACATCCTTAAAGCCACCAGCTGAAGCAGTCATGAGGACAATTGGGAAACTAACGTGGAGGCCGGGTCAGAGTGCTGGAAAACTGAAGTCAACACCTGGCATGTAAATGCCTTCGGGATAACCCAACTCAAGGGGCAGAAACACTCCTACCACATATTACACACTATTTAAATAGATGCTGCTGGCACTTATGAGCCCTGTAGAAAGAGCACATGTTGCCACTTTCCCACATTCGCCATGACCCCCTCTGCAAGACAGGAAGGACACAAATCTGGACAGCCAGGGCCTAAGAAGTGCCTTCCTTCCCACCCAACACAATCTTTCAGACCAATGAGACAAAGGCTTGAAATAAATTTTCCCTGTAGCTGGATCAGAACAAGGGCAAGAATTTTCCTTTCCTTCCTTTCTTTACTTGCACCACGAACTTCCTATCTTCTGAACTTTTCCTTTATCTTTCTCCCTCTCCTACTTTCCTGGCTGTAAATGCTTGTCTCGATTCTGACAGCACAAAAAAGTAGCAGTGGAATGCTTTCAAAAACATGGCACTTTTCTAAAACCATTCTATAGCATCAGATTCTCTATAACAGAACCTTTTCCTAAATGGGTCTGTCTTGATCCTCTGTGGCCTGTTCCAACTAAAAGAAGAAAGAATCAGCTTGTGGTTCCCACACTCCACATGTAGGTTTCTGGTGGGAAGATGCCACCTGCATGCAATTAGGTACCAGACAGAGACTTTATATTTCTTCCTAAGGTGTCCCTGCTTGTTATTTAGAAAAAGGACCTCAGAGTGACATGAGGCGGAACTCTGAACCACAAATCAGCACCAGCTATTTTCCGTATTGCTATTAAATGCACATATTACAAACCCAGCACATGCACCACATCTACAATACAGTGACAACATTGCAACAGGAACACGTGGACTTTCAGCTGTCCTTCTTGGGGGGAACATTAACCTGAGATTAAGGTTGAGGGCCCTGGTTACTTGTTCCTTAGTATGCCTTCCATCTCCTGTGCTAAATTCCACAGAGCACAGCTACTCAAAAGCTTCCATCACTGTCTCCAGACCCTCCCTTTTTGTATTCTGATGCCTATCCTTGCAACTCTCCAAACCACACCTTTAAGTACTTTGCACAAAATGCAATGGGAGGAGCACAGAGAGGCTGTCAGTCTGTGGACACACACCCCCCTCTACTGGAGAAAGCACAAAGACACATGCACAAGTGGGAGAGCACCATGGCATCTGAGGACAGAAGAGACATCTAACTCACTTCTCAGGCTCAGTACTTGAAAAAACCGAGTCCTGCTGTTGTACCACAAGTCAGAGTCACCAAGTCACAACAGGAGATGGAGGCACAGCACTGTGTCTCAACGTCTCACGCCAAGTGCCACCATCCACAACACATCATGCATGGATCATACATGCAGTGTTGCGTGACGCAACTGTGGGGTGCAGTCAGGGCTGGTCTCTAGTTCCAGGCCCTGTACCCACAATCCCAGAGAGTCCGGGCAAGACAAGTCCCTTTCCTCTCTGGGAGGCAATGGAAATAGAACATGCGTTACTGACTGACTTTGAAACAGTAATCTGTGAGGGCTAGGACTCTCTTCAAGTGCTTGGGCCAAAGAGCCAGGGGCATGTTGGTGCATCTTGACGACAACGTACGGAGCATGAACCATTCCATTTGTCTATCAACAAATTAACTAAGAACACATACAACGAAGTATTTGCCAATTTCAGAAAAGCACAATTTGCGCTTACTTCCAACCCACGCAGTGCATCAGACAGTAGTTCAGGGCATTATCATCAAACCACAAATACTTTGTGCCATAAAACAGCCAGAAACAAGTTCATTTCTTTCTAGGAAATGAGAAGTCCACCTACTAAATTATCAAATTAGATCATTAATTCCACTAATATTAAATGGAACTGTAAGAACTAATATGAAATTTAAGACACAAAATATAGCAAGGAAGCCACTGAATGGCTCAAGGGTGGCCTGAGGGTGGTTCAAGAGGCAGTGAGTGCCAGGCACGGTGCTGCATGCCTGTAATCCCAATACTCAGGAGGCCGAGGCAGGAGGATCACTGTGCGTTTGAGGCCAGTGTGGTCTACATAGTTCAGGGCCAGGCTGAACTACATAATGGGATCCTATCTCAAAAAATAAAAAAAAGAAAAAGAAAAAAAGGGAGGCAGTGGACAAGGGTGTACCACTTCACCCAAACTAAGCATTAAACCATGCTCTGAGTAAGAGTGTGCTTGCCAAATAAATGCAGTTTCAAAGTAAGTTTCCACCTAGCTGCATCAACCCTCCTCCTTGCTGGCTACAGCTATACAAACGCTCTGGACCTGTGACAAGGAGAAAAAGCTATTCACTGGGACACTAAGGCCAAGAGGAAGGACACAGAAAGGAGAGGAAATGAGAAAGCCATGACCCTAAAAGACTGGCTTGACTTTTCTTGCTCTCATTCACCTGCCTCTCCTCCTTTGAAAAACTTAAAAATGCGGCTGAGTCATGATGCATTGAGGCTCACATGTAGCGAATGTTCTTTTATCATTGGTTCCCCCAAGGAATGCTTTCTAAATGCTAAAATTCTAATGAAGTACTGTTTGATTTGCAAACACTGAAACAAATAAGCCCTCTGGATATGGAATAGACAAATATTTCAAAAACTTGTCCCACGAGTTTGGGGCAAACAATCTCTTCAAAACACCAGGATAAAACTTTGGGAAACTTTAGAGCCTCGTCCTTCCCTTAAGTCCTCCTTTGTAGAAATGGGTCACTGAAAATACAGAAAGTAGAGATTTTAAATGTTGCTGTAAACTGAACAACAGCAGGAAAATCTCGAATGCTGATACTTTCCAGCACAGAAGAGCCCGGGTAGAGAGGAGAATGTCGCTGGAGCTGTCTGCCAGGTACTACTTCGCACTGGCATCAAGTAGGAAAGATCTCACGCCTGACAGAGCCTGCACTGTCCTTCTGCAACACGAGAAAAGTGTTCACTCTAGAAGGAGGAGTCCTCTTATCCAGGATGAGGGGAGCAGGAGAACCAACTGCTCCACTGGCCAGGCCCATGGCCAGCAGTGACACCTGCCACTGAGATGTACCAGGATCAGCTGCATTACTTCTCTAAGGTCATGTGATATTCTTAAATATATGGTCTAAAACTGGATAGTTATTGTCCTAATGGTATGCCAATACTCAGCCACTCATTCTATAAGCCAGAAGGCCATGGAATTTTCTTTCTATCACATTTATACCCTAGTAGGTAGCACAGTACATAACTTGCTGATCAGTTTACATATTTTGGTCTTTACTCCTCTAAAACAAACAGGAGCTCTGTGGGACTTGGCTTAGCTTTGTTTCCATCTGCTGTGTCCACAACTGTGTCCACCATGCCTACCATAGTGGTATTCAACAGTGAATGATGAAAAGATGAATGAAGGGTGTTGGAATACTTCGCGGATACAAACACAAACGACCACAATGATAAGAGATTATTCACTGCTCAAGCTCAGGGCAGATAGTTTCATGCCACAGAGGACATCGCAAGGTAGTACAAAGGGAGGAGAGGGGACTTAACACGGCAGCCTGCAGTTTCCTTGGCAAACCCCACTCTGTCTTAGTTCCAACCTCATTCAAACAGAGGTGAGTTTATTTGTTTCAAAATTAGGGTGGATAAGAATCATACAAAAGGTACATGAAGAGGCTTAGATATCTTCAGAGAATAAGAAAAATAGACATTTTTTGTGCATGTGTACAACCTACCAACAAAGACCAAGACAGACATATGAGGAAAAACAGAGAGAGAAACATTTGGAGAAACCTCCAAATAGAATGGAAACAAAGTACAAGGTGTGATCAAACCATAGAGTGAATGTTGAAATTTTAAAATATGATTATAGTAAAAGACACACTACCATTAATACCCCTCAGAATACTCACCCTCTCTTTGAGCACACTTATCCCACCATGCTTGGCACTTTCTGAAATAGTTCAAGACCTCTTTCTTCTTCAGTATCTTCAATTGCACTGTTGTGGCTGCCTTACTGTCCTGAATTGGTATAAAATGTTTTCCTTTCACAGTTATTCTGATTTTTGGGACGAGGCAGAAGTCACCCGGTCCTAGATCTAGTGATTAAGCTGAGTGAATAAACATCGCAATGCTTTTATAAATCTTTCTGTTGGATGGCACTTGGCAGTGACACTCACCATAGTTTTGATCACCCCTAATAAAGACACTCTCTACAGAGAACTTCCGAGCTGCTTCAGAAAGTCGCAAGAATGGCGGGATAAATGTGTTCACAGTGACAGGGAATATTCTGAAAGGCATTAACTGCAATTTGTGTTTTACTGTAACGAATGTTTCTAAAATTTAAATATACAGTACATTTTTATTAGCTCTTTACTCCCCTCCCAGGTCTAAGAAATAGATCTGAAACTTCTGCTTCTCAATTTTATAACATCTCTGGATAAATATATCTTACAGAGGCTTTTAATTAGTGTGCAGTGTTCTAAATATTTGTTCCTAAAAGCACAAGTAATAAACACAGTGAGGTTCCAAGGAATTTGACTGTGAAATACATCATTGGTCAAGATGTGCTTGTGCTGGCCAATATTACCCTGCAAAACAACGCTTTCAACTCTAACTTTTACCACAGTTTAAGTGTATTTTATCTGCTATATTGAATGTAAGTGCCTTAACTCATTTCTAGAACAAAGATGGGAATAAAGCAAAAAACCCTAAAAAGCAGACAGAAATATGCCTACCCTCCTTAGAGAGAACCTGTATGATGAGGTAAGCAATAAAATTAGCACCTACAGGTGCCCTGAAGCTGGTGAGCCCTGTCCATGGCCCCTTTCGCCAGTGCCCCCCGACTTCTCCATTCTCTAGTGCAGTAGGAACTTCACAACTGCCATCCCCCTGCAGCGGAGTATCTCTTCCATATTTGCCTATTCTACTTACAGTGCAGGAGTTAGAGTTTTACCAGCATTTTGAGTTCCCTCTGCCAGCCTTAAATAAAAAGAATTGCTGCATATTTCTAAGGAAAAGAAGAGAACTGAACAACTCTGTCATAGTCTCCAAAATAATATATCCAGAAAGAGTATGACAGGTCTACATTAGTTAACTTTCTAATTGTTAGGGCAAAATACCTGACTCTTATAACTAAAAAGAGGAGAGATTTATTTAGTTCATAGTTCCAGAGGGGTCATAGTTGGTTGGTTCCACGGCAGAAATAGCATGGTAGCAGGGCATGGTTGAAGAAAGCTACTCACTCCATGACAAACAGGAAGCATAGAGAGAAGGGAGGAGCCAAGGATAAGACTGTGCCCTGCCAGGTCACACTCCCAGTGACCCCACCTCTTCTGATAAGTCCCATCTCCAAACACATGAGATCTTGAGGGGAAATTTTATATCTAAACCATACGTTTGTGGGTGCAAAAAACAATGTTTAATGATTTCACCAAGGCAATGTCCTGGCATCTGCATTTTTTCCAAGAAGAGATTTCTGATTTATTAATTTTTGTTAAATTCCATCAAGAAATTACTCTTCCCTGGGCATGGTAGCACATGTTTGTAATCTTCACTGCTGGGGAGACTTACACAGGAAGACCACCAAGTTTGAGCTCAGACTAGGTATCTTAGCAAGACCTTATCTCAGAATAAATAATAAAAAGTATCTTGGGATATGTCTTAGTGGCATAGCACCCTGGGTTCAATCTCTAGTACCGTCAGAAAAAAAAAAGGAAAAGAAAATTATTTTTTCCTACAAAAAGCAGACAATACTGTATATTTCCTCTCAACATAGCGTGTGAAATGCTCACACATGTGCATACAGTTTTTTACAAGGGAATGCTTTCTGCACATGATTATAGACCTGCAGGAAACCGAGGGAGCCCCAGGTCCTGCAGCCTCTTTAGAGAGCCCTCCACAATGTGAACGTTCAGCATATCAGCATCATGTTTACACTGTGTCTCTGTCACCCCTGAACACAGGGACAATAGTGAGGTGAAGGGACAAGGGACTGCAGCCGGAGTTGGTGAATCTTGTGTTGGGTCCTGAGTACCCCCGCTTACTATCTGGGTGACCTGGGCAACTTACTTCACTTCTCTGACTTCTTTCTTCCTCTGTAAAATGGAAATAACAACTGCTGTGAAGATGGTGCTTTGAATTACACATTACATTTATCAAGCACCCAGTTCAGTATCTGGTACCTGAGAAATGCTGGTTAATAAATGACTATTGCTGCTCTCACCACTGTTTCTGAGCCCATGGGCAGAGCCTGTTTCCTGTGGTAGGCATCGCCAAAGTCATATAGAAAAATGAAAGAAATAAAGGAAGATAAGAAGAGAAATGCGCAAGTGCCAGCACTGAGAAAGGCCTCCAGGAAAGGTTTTGTGAGTGGTTAGTCTGCTTATCAGAATTAAACTCCTGTAAGGAGGAAGCTGAAATGCATCTCTGCCATGGCCACTGCACTCCGAAGTGCTGTGCTTGTCCTACAGTAGGACAGCTTCCTACAGCTTCATTCTCTTCCCTCCTGCCAGGGTAACATGGCCAGGGCAGGTGTCCTCACGGTGCGATCCTTTTCTGCCCTGTCATCCCCTCCCCAAGTACGGCCTGCTCGTCCCCAGGGCCTTTTCTAGCAAGACACCATCTTTCTCTGGTCTCAGTCCTCAACATGGACACAGAGGTTCAACTAGTCTAGCCACTGCACATGTTCACAGTTTACTACATAACCCTAGTTTGAAGTCAGGAATGACTTCATTAAACAAGGTATGCAGCTCTGAAATCGAGCTTTGATTATGCTAAGCTACTCTAAGTACGAGAGGTATAAATGAGGGCTGTTCAAAATCTGAGTCCACCCCATTGCACGTAGGTCCCTCCTAGCATGAGTATATGGGGCCATAAAGCATCATATGCTATTTTTTTCTAATACCTATTTTCAAATATACACAAAAACAGAGAACCATATAATGCAGCCACGTGTAGCAAATATCCCAGTTCAACAATTATCAAGATTTTGGCATAATTTTTTCAACAAATACTTTCCTTCATTTGAACTTAAGTTTTTTTAAACCATTCCATGTTTTAAACTGTTCCCCTGTATAAAATATTGTGCTATTTTACCTTTACTTACCACAGAATATCTGAATTTAAAAATGTGGATAGTTTCTTACATCGTTAATTTTCACAATTTTTCTGGACCCTGATCATGAAGTTTCTTATTCAGAAGAATTGGGTGGCTTTAAGAATTTTTATTGCTAATATGTTCCCAAGTGATGGTGGCAATGTTGCGGTAGAGCACACACTTGGAGAACCATTATCTTCTGTAATCACAAAGCCATTAGCAAATGGCAGAAACAAATACTACAGTAAGTCACTGGTATCATCTATACTAACATGTACTCTTTACTCACCTCCTCCTGTGGTCTCAAAAATGTCTATTTACAAATGGGTCATACTTCAGACACTAGCTTTTTTTTTAATTAACACTATCTTCTTCCAGAAAAAATAAGACCTAGCCAAAAAAGACTCAGCCTTGAAAACTAGAGATCAAAAACACCGGCTCTAATCAGCCCATCTGTGCCTTATTTGTGGTCACTGTTCTCTTGCTTGGCAGCTGCTATGTAAGAATATGCTACTGCTTACCCTAATTTTGCCTGTGTGGGGCATCGAAACCATGTTTATACTAAGTAGGTAAGGGCTGTTAATCTGGTATTACAATATGTGGGATAGATGTTATTCTTTAGTTTATATCTTCAAAATGACAACAAAGAACTATACATGATTTAGTGCACATTAATTTATATGCAACAAATTATAAATGATACATGATGCAGTGGGTTTTGACTGAAACTTCTCCATAGTCTCTTCATGAAAAACCCTTGCTATATCTATGAGAACAGTCTCAGGTGAGGTCAAGTCTAATATGGAATCTACTTCATTTGCTGCGCAGGTATTGTGATCATGTTTATTTATAGTTACATGCCAAATCTCAGTTGTTCCTCTATATCAGAAATAACATTAATATGGGCCATAAATTATCAGTTTATGCATATGAAATTGATTAAATTTCCTGTTTAAGTACCAGACCCTTAGTATTGTAACTTTTGATACAAAAAGACAAAACCCTGTAACAAGAGATTCACAATTAAAAACTCTAGTTTCTACAGAGCTCACCCACTGTTTTTTCTGATCACATACTGAAATCCTTTGGCTGTACTATCCCTTTAGGGAAGAGTGCAATAAGAAAATCAAAGGAATTGCTATAGTAATCAGAAACATAATTCTTGTCTTTATTGGCACATCCAATTGTTGACCAATTGTCTTGAATATAAGATTAAAGAATAAGTTCTTTGACAATGACATACTAGGAAGGTAACGGCAAAGTACTTAATGCTTCAATAAAATCAACAGGAAAAATACAGAGTCAGTACTAAAAATAGAAATTTTGCTAGCAGTTCTTTTATTTGAAACAGCCTAATGGTGTGAATGCAAATTGTGCCTGACACACACTTGGTGTATTATTTACTCTTCTAAGAATTTTGTGAAATGCATTTTGCTAATCCTGTTGTACAGAAAACTGAAACTAAGAAAGGTGATGTAACTTGTGTTCGCTCACAGCAAGAGAATTTAAACACATTTTATTCTATGATGCCTCCTTCAAACTTTACACCTATCGAATCAGTGAAGATAATCTCACCACTGCCATCCTGGTCTAAGCAGAGGCCACTTTAAATCCCTTCCCGCTGCTATGCTCTTGCACCTGCTGCACTTGTATCACGATGGGCTGCTAAGGCCCCTAAGTATAGCTAATTCCCAATCATTGTTCAACCCTGCTTTTGACAAACAACATGCAAAACCTTGTACATTCAAGCCTGGTCCCAGGTGGACAGCCACAACTTCTTTGTGTTGAATTCTCTCCCAAAAAGTCTCTGTGATTTTTCCCTTCTGTAGCCCTTCCTCCTCCCTTTTTATGCTCATGACCCTATAAAGACCTCACACTCTAATATGAGAGTTAGCTGGTCTGGTCGCTAATGCCAGAGCAGTCCCTCTCAGGTGTGTTCTGAATTAATCTTGTCCTGTTGAGCTCATACTACTGCTTCTTTTTCCTAACAATCAGTATAAGAGAAATCATATAGTTTGACCAACTATAATTTATTTAATTTCAATAAATCACAGTTTTGGCAAATTATATTAAATGCAGAAAATACATACATATGGGGGATAGTAAATAGGTTCCTGGCAACCTCTCAGTCAACATAGTATTACTACCCAAAGGACATAACAGTGTTATGACGAAGCATCCTTTTCTACCATAAATTTGCACTTTACCATAATAGTAGCTGCTGTGTCTCACAGCTGCACCTGGGGGATACAGGAAGCAATCTTGGTGTTTACCCACTTCATATGAGGGCAAGGTATGCACATCTATGCAAAAGTGTCAAACTGAGATTTTTACCCACATAATGCTCCTCTTACAGATTTTGCATATGTTTACTTAAGCATTATGGGAAGTAAAATACACCCACACCATTCTTCTGCTAAGTAAACATGCATTTTACCATAATGGAATATGGGTGTGGCTCACAGTAGCTGGGTGTGAGGACGGCAGAAACTCATCTATACCTTCACCCACTTGGCAGATGAACGGCAAGGTATATGCAGGGGCTCCAAAGCAGCCACGGATGTGCATTTAGGATTTGTCTTCAAAAATGTTTTCTTTTGATTTTTCTGGTAGAAGTAGCCCAATTCAGCACAGTGGCACATGAAGAACCTGATTAGCAAGTTTTGAGAGAGTGTGAGAGTGAATCATCTATCAGGTGACTTGCGCATGAATGATGATGTAGACCATGTGAGCCAAAGCTCCTGTGACACTGAAATGGAACAAGAATTCACTCCTACAGACACAGGAAATGAGGACCTCCCTGATTCAGATGACGAAGAAAACAGCAATGTGAGTATGTATCTGAGTGGTCAAAATGGCACAAAATGAAAAGGAAAGGAGGATCAGCACCTTTGTTTCTAACTGTACTGAAACCTCAACAGAACTGAAGCCTGAGATGGTAACTTTTCACAACAAAACCATAAGTTATACAAGTACTTGATATCACTTGAAACACAAGACATTGGCCAATGGTTATGTTTTACTCAATCCTAAGCATGTGTGGCATAAGTAGTTTGATAGTTTACAAAGAAAATAACAAGTGCAAAATATCACAGAGCAATTTTCTTAGAACATTGGGACTGAAATTCATAAAAGATCATTTATAGAAGAGGAAAAACAAACTGTTTCTACCCAGGAAACTATGCAAAAAAAAAAAAAAATTGTGGAGCACACTGGTGAGCTGACAGATGAACAGGTAGGCGCAACATCACTAAGACCTACTATGACAACAAGAAAACCCAAAAGATGTCAAGTGTACCCTACAGAATAGGACATGAAAGGAAAACATCTGTGTTGTCAGTGGACTCAATACTTGCGCATGGAACATGCAGTGGTCATGTGTGAAGACTGCCCTGGGTATGGCAGTTGAAGTAAAATATTTCTGTGGTAGACATTTTAGCTCACATATGTTTTTATTTCTGAAGTTATCTTTCAGGTTTTGTAAGCAAGTAAACAGGTGATGGGAAAATGTTGATGTCTATTCTAAGTACTCATTATACATTTGATATTTTATGCTAATAATATCTTATTTTCCTGCTAAGCACACATTGCACAATATAGTAGGAAGCTCCTGACAAAAGAGGAAGAGAAAAGAGGTGACAAGAATGGCCTGCCACACAGGAGAGGAAAGCTAAGTACCTGTCCTGTCAGTGTGAGACATGTGCATGGAACATGCAGTTACTTGTCATATGTGCAAAGTACCTTGGGTTTAAGGTAAAGACTATTGTTGTAGGGTTCTATTGGTACTTCCATTGTAGTTCATAGGAATTTATTTCTGATGTGATCTTTTAGGTTTTATAAGTAAGTACACAGCTGATGTGAAAATGCTGATGTTATACCTAAACACACAATACAAATTAAGAATACATTATTTTATTGATATTTTATGTTTCTGTTAACTACATATTGTGTGGTATAGTAAGAACTTCCTGACAAAACAGCAAGGCCACTGAGATATCAAGTATGTCCCACAAAAAGGCCAGGAAAGCAAAGTACATGCTGTCAGTGCAAGCAATGTGTGTATATGGATCATGCTGCTATCACGTGTCAAGACTGGCTTAGGTGTGACAACTGAAGTAATGACTATTTTTCTTGCAGGGTTCTATTGGTATTTTCACTGTAGTTCATATAGGAATTAATTTATGTTGTTATTTTTTAGCCTTTGTACACAAAAAAATAGTTGTAGTTGAAAATTTTGATACTTTTTAATAAACATTTAGTAAATAATAAAAATATACTATTTTTAAAAATTTTTTCCTGTTAAGTAATCATTGTTTAATATAATAAAACTCATAAAATCAACAGAATGTTCTAAAGAACAAACATTAGTATTACACACATTCGTTAATGCAGCTTTATGACAAAATTGGCATGTCCCACATTACTCACATATCATTTTTAAAAAATAAGAAATCATCCATTACTTTATTATTATAGAAAGCTAAGTTATTTAGAAATATTATAGGCAGTCACACAGGGGTGGGCCCTCCAGAGGCTGCTGCAAAAGACAGCTGTGGGCGGCGATGCATCTGTGAAGGTCAGGCCTCAGGACACAGAGGAACAGCCAGGTCCATATACTTCCCCCGGGATGGCCAACAGGGACTGATATTCTAAACAGGCACCCCAATTTCTAATTTCATAACCACTATAAGGTTCGTTTGCTCACTGCCGCTTTGGGTGTGGCAGCTCGTTTGCTCACTGCTGACCCAATCAAAGGGGACCAATTATTTTGGTGGAAAGGCAAAAGGCTTGTTCACAGCTAGCTCCATGGAAAAGAAGGGGCCTCACCACCCAAATTACCATGTCACCATGGACAGGTGTGTTAGGCTCCTTGCGGGTAGGAGCAGTGCAGAGAGAGAATCCGATGGGAGAACAGACAGTCCAGGCTGGACTGGGCCTCTCCCACTCTCGTCTACGGAAATGAAACTGGACTTTCACCTCCTGGTGTCAGTATCAGCCTATTCCATCCATTCATCTCGGCTGAAAAGAGGTGAGAGTGGCCGTTTATGCCCTAGCCCTGAGGAAGTTTGGAGAAGTCACTTATGTCTAGAGGAAAAAAAAAACTTAAAAAAATTTTTTTTTTTTTTTTTTTTTGTGCCGGGGATCAAACTCACAACCTCGCGCTTGCCAGGCAGGCGCTTAAGCCACTGAGCTAAATCCCCAGCCCAAAAATTTCTAACCTTCCGAGATCAGACGAGATAGGGCACATTCAGTATGGTATGGCCGTAGACAAGATAGATAACCATATTACTAAGTTTTTGTTGGATTGGTGAGCAGAATGTTTGCACTCTCACAGTTTGAAACGTCCACTTTTTATGCTTTAACCAACAACTATTTCTAAGAGGACAGTATGAAATTTATCAACTAGTAATTTCTTAGTGTTTTTTTGAAATTCTATATTACTTCTACCATTTTTTGTTTTGCTTTTCTCTTTAAATAAAATTTTTAAAAAATTAAATGCAGATATCTTATTAAAAAAATTTCTAACCTTTAAAGTTCATTGTTACTGTGATAGTTACAACATGACAAATATCAACTAAGTGGTACACTCCCATGTGGAGTTTGTAAAACTGACACTGCCTTTTGAAACAGAAATTGGAACTTGTTCAAATGTCCTAAAAGTATAAGTTTCCAAAATCTTATTTTTTCTGGCAGAGAATTATTTTAAAAAATATGTCAATGTATTTTATCTCTATAGGCAAAGTATACTTATTTCTTTTTTTCAGGATTAAAATAAATTCTAATGGCACTATTATGCAGCCACATATGTGAAAGAAAACCAGTGAATACCAAAGATGATCAGAACTTATTTTGTCCCTATAGGAATTTCAGCCTATGATTTAAAAAACAAAAAAAAAGCATCTGCTCGTCTACTTTACATTGGGGTGAGAACCACACTTCACCACATGGTTCACTGTGGATTAAAATCGAGAGAGTACTCTTCAATCTTGCCATAGCGTTCGTGGGTGGGTACATAATAAGCAAATAAGCCAAGTAACATTAAATTTTGAAGGATATGATTTACAGAGAAGTCACTGAGGCAAGGAACTGGGACATTCACCCATCTAATACCAATCTGCTGATCAAATACTGGGTTCTGTGATAAATCTCAGAGGCAAACTGATACAGCACTATGGGACTCCTGCTACGCATGGACTGATGAGAATGTCACAGACTCACAGACAGGAAAAGAAATAATTTTAACACAGTATTTTAAAAAGAAGAATCACAAAGCACCATCTGGAATACAGAAAAAAGACATGCTTCCTTCTACCCAGGGAAGTTGAAGAATTTCACAGAACCAGTGACATTTGTAGTAGGTCTCCATGCATGAATAGAAGTTCCTCATGGAACAGCATATGCAAAGACACAGAAGCATGGAAGGAGCGGTGGAATTGCAAAGGTAGTGTAAGATTCATTTAAAACAGTGTCTACCAATTTGATGCACATAAAGTGCTCACTTTGTCAGCACATAAACTAAAAGTGAGGGGCATAACATAGGGGCTTATATTGTCCTTTCCCTAATTGTTAAGCATATTTTCACAGACTTTTTTTATAAGTAAAATGACTATCTTCTTTGCTTATTTTTTTCTCCTAGTTACTTTACTTTTTCTTTGTTCATCTACATGAATCCCTTAAATACTTCAGATGCTAAGTCTTTGTTAGTCATAAGTGCTACAAACATCTCTCATTTTCTTAGTAATTCTGAAAATGTAATTTGTTGTAGTTAAATAATTTTTATACTATTTTAATGCAGACAAATTCACCAGCCATCTTCTTTATGGTTTGTGTTTTTAAGAAACCTTTTCCTAATCCTTATATATCTTTCTCTAAATGCTGTGAAGTTTTCAGACTTTAGTTCTAAGTCTATCTAAAATAAATTTATCTTTTCTCCAAATAGATAACCAATTGTTTCAGTACTATTCATTGACTAATTTATCTTTTCCCACTACAAATAATTGCAGGTGATGTAATGTGATGGCTGCTGTTGCAGGTGAGATTCCTGGAGAAGACTGAGATGTCCATGCAGAAGGCAGGGTAGGGAGCACTGCCGGGAACACCTGCTAGGCAGAGAGTGAGGCAGGTCAGAGAGGGGAGGAAGCTGCAGGAGAGGCCTCAGCTGATGAAGCAGAGAACTCTGAAGTGGGATAACCCTTCAGAATCGTCTAACATGAAGCAGTGATCCTGGGCTTTTGTAGCTTCACACACAGAACAGTCCTTGACAGGGATGTTCACTAAAGGGCTGTAACCAAGGCACCCTTTGAATTAGCATCCAAGGTATTTATGGAATTCATATAAATTAACAAAGAAAAGGTAGCTTTCTTGTTCAGAGGGTAGCACCTAGGAATGATTTCAGGAACAAGCCATCAACCAGTAACACTCCCAGCAGCTGAGGGAAAAGGGCCTTGGCCTTGAAAGGAGAGTCTCAGTGACACATAGAACATCCAATACACAGCTTCTGTCATGTGTCTACTCCCTTCTGAGTTTTAGGTTCACTATTCTTTTTTTTTTTTTTTTTTTTTGTACCAGGGATCAAACTTATGACCTTGTGTTTGGCAGACAGGCACTTGTGCTGCTGAGCTAAAGCCCCAGCCCTGGATTATTTTTTCTAAGAAATAATTCCTAGTTATATTGTCATCTTGGTCCCCTTCATATAATCTAACTCATTAATAGTGCCCTTCAAATACATTACTATAACTACATCAAAAACTCTGTATTCACCAGACATTCTCAGATACAGTGGCACATTTTCTCTCTTGATATACAAATCTGTTATTAATGTAATTTTTTTCTAATAGTTACATTACATAACTAGCTCAAAATCAGTATGTTGCCAACTAAAACCAAAACCAAGATCACCGATATCCTTCCTCCACTTATAAGGGAATATTTTAATCCCCACGTACTATGTTTCCATTATCCTTTTGATTTTCATCTTGTTCCAGTTAGCTGAGGCAGAATTTAATAAGCTATGATCTTGTCATCTTAACACCTTTCTATTTTGGCTTTTATCTAAATTTGATCAAAGATGCCAACAAGACGCTGAAAGGAAAAGATCTGAGCATGATAGGGAAGGTGGCAAGTCTCGTGGCATGCCAGTGACGCCCGTCAACATTTTGACACAGATCCATTAATCAACCATCTGAGTCTGAGTGTTCAGCTGGCTGCAGATCCAGCAGTTTAATACAGTAATTTTTCAGTCACTCATGCAACAATCCTTAACTTGGTTTTCTCCCTTAGGAACAGATTCCATCAAATTCATCCATTTTAGTTTACAGAATTTCAGAATCAATTCTTCAAGAACAGTAACACCGAAACACAGACTTTTAATTCTTACCCATTTTCATTTTTTCTCATTCTCACTATTGGCAGAATGATTTGCCTTCATATACAAAAACAATAAAACTATTAACCTTTATTGGCTCCCCACCAGGAAAGAATGACAGCAAAAACATATCACTGGCGGATGAAGAAAACAACTAGTCAGCTTCCAAAGCTGTGATCTGCAGACTGTAAGTTCATCCACCTTTGGGCCTCTTTGACATAGAGACTATCTATTGGGCTCACTAAGAATAACTGAAATGGGACCATTCATTTTGAAGCTATAATTTGTGATCACAGTAATTCTTCACATTATTTCATTGGACTTTTATAAAAACTCTGAAAAGAGTGATGCTATTAACCCTTTGTTAAGCATGAACATTAGAGAGGTCATATGTAGCTCAATGAGATATACCAGTAAGTGATGGAGGTAGGATTTTTAACCTAGATTTTTCTAATTTCAAAATAGGGCTTCTTCCTCAAACAGATAAACTAAACAATTCTGCAACAGAACTGTTTTGGTCTGGTTAGCATTCAAAGGAAAGAGCTATGAAAAGGCAGAGGAGTTCACAAAGAACATCCCTGCACCCATCCCTCAAAGGAAAAACTGAGCAAAGGGTTTAAGGGAGTGATTTTTCTCCAGCAATACAGAGGCTAAGATTTAGCAGGCTCTTCAGCAAAGAGGCGGAAGTACATACTTTCTTTGAATTTTTGTGAGATTAGTCATACATTACTACTGTACAATTTTTCAAGGCATTTGCTCTTAAAGAAACTAGAAAAATGGCAGTGAAATAGTAGCAATGCTGTTTAGAATAAAGCTGTAGATAAGTATCCAGCTGGTTATGAAAACTGTATAGTAGAAGACATTAATGCACGTGTTCAGGTCAACATGGAAGAGCAGTTTCTTACCCTGCACACAACCCCTGGCATTTGGCATCCACATTTCATTTGAAGACAACTACATTGAGGCCAGAATAGGTATTATTATGTTTAACTGTTAAAGAAAACATTATAATTGTGGCAACAAATGTTAGGAAGATGTTCAAGAAGACCATTTTTCTGTATAAAAACCATGCATAAAATTTGATTGGCAGTAAGCTAATTTAAAAAAGCAAAAAACTTACTTATATTTTCAAGATTAGGGGTCTTTAAATCTCCTAAGTTCTATAAAAATTATTCAAAATGATTACCAAAAAGGATGGGTGAGAGTTCACTTACTTGGCAAGGATCACTCATGGGTATCACTTCCTTTTTTTATCAGTACATGCTTGCAGGACATGATCACATTCACTGTGGGGAGTCTGTACAGGTACATGACACACCTTAATTCTTTCTGTGCCCCCTTCCCCTCTTCCACTCTCCATCTCTTGGGCCTCTTCCCATTTGCAAAAAAATCTATCTCCCAGTTTCCTATTAGCTATCTTTTTTAATGTTTTTAAAGTTATTTGTGCTTTTGGTTTCTCATCATTTACTTTTAATAAAAATATTTCAGCTTAAAAGATCTTGAATTCATTTAACATTTCTATGTGTTAGTATAATAATTTATGTCTTAATCTTGTCTCCAATAAAGTGGTTAAACATGGACTACTCCACCTTTTCCCTTTAAATTTCTGCTTCAGTTGGTTGGGCCCCAAAAAACAGTATTCTAACAAGTTCCAAGTTATAGGTAATGGCACTATTGTCTAGGGACCACACTTTGAAAATGGCCAATCTCCACCATGCTGACTCTCCCACTAGCTAGAATATCCTACAATCGCCTCTCCTTTATCCTGTATACATTAAACAAAAACACTCATTCAATAATTATTAAAGCAGTAGCTACATTATAGTTGTTAATGATACTATATACATTACAAATACTGTAGTCTCTGCTCCCACAGAGTTCAAATTCTAAAACTATATAATTAAATAATTATGATGTTATTCGGTTAAAAAATCATGTATAAAATTCTATCTTATGAACTGCTTTCTTATATAATACTTCTGAAGGTAAGCTTCAAAAGTAAGTGTTAGTATGTAGCAATTGAGATTTGCAAGCCCTCTGCACTGAATCACAGTCTGGAACAGATCAGGTACCTGTCCCTCCTTCCAGTTCACCAACAGAAAGTGTGTATCAGTGTGAATGTGTTGGTCTTTAATCATGTATAATGCAACATAATTAATTTGTAACCAGTGAAATACAAGAAATGTTAAGCCACTTCTGGTTTTCATTATAAGTTGCCTGATTTGACTACCCCTCAGTGACTACCTCTGACAATGAGGTTAAGTCTCATTTTAAAATTTAAGAAGATCCTTCTAGTTAAGTTAATTGTATTGAAAATTTATTCCAAATAATAGTTTCACTGTTCACAAAAAGATGTGGCTTTGAGTACCCACATTTCATTTTATTTCACTATCATCTACTTGGTACATTCAGACTCCTAACCCATGCAGGGATTACAAGTTTTAAGATTAGTTACCAAAAAAGATCACTGTATATCAAATCAAGATTTATAGCAGTATCTAAAACTGACAGCAATCACATAATATGGCATAAATTGGATCCATTATGTTTAGCATAGGATAAATGGGAAAACTTTGCCCCTTCTTTGATTTGCAGATAAAGTCTCTCTTCATCCTTCACACATCGACTCATTCAGCCCTTCATTCACTTACTCAGTGAGACGCTTACTGAGTACATGTTAAGTGTCAGTTACTAAAACTGATCCAGGCATATGCAATACCAATTGTCTTTGAGCAGCACTTTAAAAAAACTAAAGTTGTGTTTTAATTCTGATGTGCTCTGTCACCAGCAGAAGGCTCCCAGGGAGGACAGGATGCAGAGACAGAAGGAGGGCAAGCCCTTTGGTCAAAGGCATTCCTAACCACTCCATCTGAATACTTCTGAAGACATTATGCTACTCATTCACTGCCTCATCACGTCACTGCAAAACAGAAGTTTGTTTTTAATTAAATTAAAAACCACAATGTTTTTTCAAGTTAGTACATTCAGACCTCTATTCAAGAAGCTGCAGGTCATTCATCCAAAGTACAAACTTAGAGAGGTCAAAATGGTAGAGTAGTAAAATACATCCTCTCTGGAACCTGGAATAAAGATGTCTAAAAACAACTTTGTGAAGAGAAAAAAGAAGTAGATCTCCAGGCGTTGGGAGAGAGATGACGGAAAAATGAGAAACAAGAGAAGGTGGAAAAATGGAGTACAACATGGAGAAAAGTATGAAGCAGTCTGGCAAATTCGCCCCAGCTTCCAGGAATGGGACCCGTCTCCACTACCAGAAGGTGAGCCCAGAGCGGCTTAGCAGCATCACAACAAACAACCACCAGCCAACGGTACTGACCCAAGAAAAGCCCCCAGCTACTTCAAACTTCAAAACCAGCATGGCATTTTACTCTGAAAGCGACTTTTCCCACAAGGAAGGTAGAATCAGAGAAATCCAGTGTAGTACCAACCGTATCTGAGACGGTTTAATCAAGGGCCATTTCGGGAAGGGATTAACTGAGACCGAGCGACAGAAGAACACTCCAGAGTTTCTGGTATCACCCTACCACAATGACTGGGTAAAAGAGGGCCACAACAGACAGTTGTAGAGAGGGGATATGCTAGATGTCAACCCACTGAGAAGTTAAACTCAGGTCAAGAAGGACATGAAGGCCCATTCTCCATGGTGAGAAACTAGGCAGACTGCTTTTTCCAGGGTGGGCTGGATGTGAAAATACGGGCACTAACGCAACTGATTGTTTGCTTCCCACTCCTCCACCCACCAAAGGTCTATTTGCTTTCCTCATCTACCATGTGGCTTGGCACAATTGCCATAGCCTGGTATACACAGACAGAGGGGCTTCTAGAACTGGGGACACCCACCTCAAAACTGCACACGCTGTAAAGCTAGGCAGAGAGAACTATGACTGGGTACACCAAGGGACATAGAAACTAGGAGTTGAGAAATGACTTATAGAAATGACTACAGCCACAAGGTGGACACCACTGATTGACTAAGCCCAGTGGAAAAGAGGGGGTAGACTCAGCATTTGCACACAGTCACTTCAGTGTAGAAGCAAAACAGGTCTCAGAAGTGATTCGCTACCTTCCCCATATCTCCTGGATTCCAAGACTCTGGAAAGAAACCAACCACTGCCGTCGCTGCCCAGATGGCAGAGTTGTTGCTATTAACTGATTTTCTCTGTATGCCAATATCTGCATTGTCATTAAAAATACTGTGGCCCCAGCTTGGTACTAGCAAAGAAATACACCTGAGGATCAATGGAACAGATTAGGAGATCCAATCACAACTACAAAGACACTCAGCCACCTGATATTTGACAAACGGGGCTAAATATGTCCACTGGAAGAAGGATAGTCTCTTTAATAAATGGTGTTAGAAAAACTGGCTCTCTACATGCCAAAGACTGAAACTAGATCCAAGCCTATCACCATGGACAAAACTAAAGTCTAAATGCATCAAAGTCCTAAATACTAAAACAGAAACACTAAATCTACTGGAAGACAAGGTAGGTAGAAGTCTTGGAGACATAGGGGTAGGCAGAAAATTAATGAACAAAATGCAAACTGCATGGGAAACACTTCAAAGAATCAACAAATGGGATCTCGCATTATTGAAAAGTTTCTGCACTTCAAAGGAAATCACCAACAGAGTGAAAAGAAAAACAGAGTGGGAAAGAATTTTAATCAGAAACCCCTCAGACAAAGGACTTGCGTCCAGAATATATAAAGAATTGAAAAACATCAAGCCCCCCAAATTCAAAGACCCTTTCCAAAAATGGGCATTTGAGATGAACACACAGTTCTCAGAGAAAGATATACAAATGGCAAATAAATACATGAAGAAATGTTCACCATCAGTGGTCATTCGAGAAATGCAAATTAAAGCAGCATTGAGATTCCACCTTACTCTGGAAAGAATAGCTGCCATCAAGAAATCAACTGATAACAAATGTTGGCGAGTCTGTGGGGAAAAAGGAACACTGCTCCACTGTTGGTGGGAATGTAGACTGGTGCAACCATTATGGAAATCCATATGGAGAAGTCTCAGAAGACTAGGATTGGAAGTTCCATTCAATCCAGCTATCCATATGGAGAATTCTCAGAAGACTAGGATTGGAAGTTCCATTCGATCCAGCTATCCCCCTCCTGGGTATTTTCCCCGAAGAACTGAAAAGTTAATATCACAGTGATATATGTGCACCCATGTTCTTAGCTGCACAATTTGTGATAGCTAAATCCTGGAAACAACCAAGATGCCCATCAACTGCAGAGTGGATGAAAAAGATGTGGCATTTTTATACAATGGAATATTACTCAGCTATAAAAAAGGATGATCTTGAGGCCTTCATAGGTAAATGGAGACAACTTGAGACTATCCTCATTAGTGAAATAAATAATCATATTTATAAATATCATATTGTGTCTCTAGTGTAAAAAGTAAATAAGAACTACAAGTGTAATAAAACCAAAATGTGTAATTGCTATTGTAAAAAAGAGAGGAAAAGAAAGTGTGCTAAGGGATATAATTTCATGTATGTTTGAGTGTATAAAATAGATGACCATATTGCTGAATCTCTGTTGGATCTTTGAGCAGAACTGTTTGTAGCCTGACTGTTTGAATGTTTACTATGTACCCTTTAACTTTGTGACTTGAACAACTACATCCAGGATGACAGTATGTAATTTATAAATTACTGATTTCTTAGTGGGGCTTTTTCTCATTTTCCTTTTCTTTCTTTTTCTTTCTTTCTTTTAGAATTCTGTATTGTTGCTACCCTTTTTTCTGTTTTGCTTTTTTGTTCTTCTCTTTAAATAAAATTTTTAGAATGTATAATTGCTATTGTAAAAAAGAGGAAATAGGAAGCGCTATAAAAGATATAGCTGCATGTATGTTTAGGCGTGTGGGATTGATAACCATATTTCTAGTTCTTGTTGGATTGCTGAACAGATCTGTTTGCACTCTCACTGCTTGAGTGTCCACTTTGTGTCCTTTAATTTTGTAACTTGAAAAACTATTTCTAAAAGAACAATATGTAATTTATCAACTAGTGATTTCTTACTGTTTACATTTTCTTTAAATTCTGTAATATTTATACCTTTTTTCTGTTTTTCTTTTCTCTTTAAATAAAAAACAAATACTGTGGCCCATTCCTAAAGAACTGAATGCTGGGCCCATGACCCTGTACCTTTTCTCCTAATTAACAAAGGTGGCTGGATCCTGGGACAGAGGCAAAGGGCTACAGGTAGTCAAGCCCAAGTGCATCCCTGAAAAACAAACACTACTGAAAGAGCTCTCACTACTAGCAAAAAAGCCTTTCCAGTATAATCGACCCACAATCTCAGCACTACAAGGAAAGAAATTATAAAGATCAGAACAGAAATCAATGAAATTGAGAGTTAAAAAAACAATACAAAGAATCAGTGAATAAGACCTAGTTCTTTAAAAAAATATACAAAACAAACAAAACTTTAGCAATCTTCCTCCTTCCCCCAAAAAGAGAAAAGACCCAAATCAATACAATTCAAAATGAAAAAGGTGAATCACAATGTTCAACAATGAAATTCAACAATGAAATTAGTAACTACTTTGAAAATTGATAATCAAAAAAATTATAGAATTGAGAATGCAAAAGAAATAGATTCCTAGATAAATATGAATAATCAAACTGAACCAAGAAAATATAAAAATCCTGAATAATCCAATGAAAACCAGTGAAAATTAAGCAGTAATAAAAAAAATCTACAAACCAGGTAAAGCTCAGGATCCAATGAGTTCATTGCTAAATTCTACAAGAACTTTGATCTAATGCCAATACTCATTAAATTATTTAATAAAAGTGAAAAGGAAAGAGTATTTATTCCTGAACTCACTCCTGAAAGTTTGCTAAATTACCCTCATTTCAAAAGGACTAAACTAAAAAAAAAAAAATTAAGACACATCTCTCTAATGAATATAGCCACAAAAATCCTCATCAAAACACTGGCAAAAACAGAATGCAATGAATCATCAAAAACAAGTAGATTTCATCTCAAGAATACAATAATGGTTCAAAATATGCAAATCCTTAAATTTAACACAATATATAAACAGAAGCTAGGACAAAAAAATGACATGATCATCTCACTAGATACTGAAAAGACTTTGACAAAAGCTAAAATCCGTTTATGATTTTTAAAAATCCTAAAGAAAATAAGTCGAACAACCTTATCTCAATCTAATAAAAGCCATTTATGAGGAACTGAACTTTAACATCATATTAAATGGTGAATATTTGAAAACTTTCCCTCCAAAATCAGGAACAAGACAAGGATAACAGGAGTATCATGACTCCTGCTCAGTATTATACTTGAAATACCAGCTACAGCAGTTAGACAAGAGAAAGAAAGAGAAGAGATATGTACAGGAAATGAAAAAGTCAAAGTATCATTATTCTCAATTGACATGATTCTCTACATAGGGGCACCAAGAAATTCCACCAAAGACTTCAACAATTAACCAAATTCAATAATGCAGCAGGATACAAAATCAATATGCAAAAATTGATAGCATTCCTATACACCAATAATGAACTCACTGAGAAAGAATTGGAAATACCATTCATAATAGCATCCATAACAGTTAAATACTTAGGAGTTAACCTAACCAAAGAAGTGAAAGACCCTACAGCAAAGACTACAGTAGTCTGAAAAAGAGATCAAAGAGCACATCAGAAATGGGAAAGATATTCCCTGTTCCTGAGTAAGCAGAACCAATATTGTCAAAATAGCCATACTATCAGAAATGTTATACAAATTTAACACAATGCCAATCAAAATATCAATAGTATTCTTCACAAAGGTAGAGAGAATAATCCTAAAATTCATATGCAACCAGAAAAAACCCAGAACAGCAAAACGCAGAACAGCAAAAACCAGTAACAAAAGCAAAACAGAAAGCACCTGGATTTCAAGTTACATTACAAAGCTACAGTGATAAAAACAACATGGTATGAACAAAAAAACAGACATGTGTATTAATGGAATAAAATACAAGTACAGAACCAACTCCAGGTGCATTCAGCTACCTGATCATTGATCAGATACTAAAAATTTATTTGGAGGAAAAAATAGCCTCTTCAACAAATGGCTCTGGAAAAAGAGGATGTTCAAATGCAGAAGAATTAAGATAAGCCCATATGTCTGGCCATATACTAAACTAAAATCAAACTGGATCAAAGAAATCAAAAGAAAAAGAACAAAGATCTAAATAATAAAGAGAAACCCTTAATCTGCTACAAGAGAGGTAAAACTCTTGAAAATATGGACACAGGCAAGGATTTTTTCTGAACAGAACCCCAACTGCACTAGAATAATACCAAGAAGCAACCAGTATAATCACATCAAATTAAAAAGCTTCTGTATAGCAAATGAAATCACCAATAGACTGAAAAGACAAATACAGAATGAGAAAAATGTTTGTAGCTATTCCTTGAACAGAGGACTAATACCTAAAATACATAAAGAACTAAAAAAAAAATGAGAACACTTCAAAATAAAAGATCTGAGCAAAAAATGTGCAATTGAAATAAACAGATAACTCCCACAAAGGAAGTACAAGTCACCAACAAGCATGTGAAAAAATGTCCAACATTTCTGGCCATGGAAGGAATGCAAATTGAAACAGAAAAAAATGTCTAAGAAATCAAACAATAATACATGTTTGTGAGGCAGTGAGGAAAAAAACTCTTCTACATTCTTGGTGGGAATATAAACTATTAAAACTACCGTTGAAATCAATGTGGAGATTCCTCAAAACATTAAAAGTAGAAATTCCATTTGATCCAGCTAACCTCCTTCTAGATATGATCCCAAAAGAGTTAAAGTCATCATATTACAGAGATACATGCATACTTGAATTTTAGCAGCACAAATCATGATAGCTAAACCTTGGAAGTAGCCAAATGCTCACCAACAAATGAATGGATAAAGAAAATGTGGTATTTATAAGCAATGGAGTGGTACTCTGCTATAAAAAGGATAAACTGTGTCAGTTGTATGAAAACTGGATGCATCTTGTAACCATAATGTTAAGTGAAACAAATCAGACAAACAAGCTTAAATATCACATGGCTTCTCATATATATATATAAACAAAATATAAAGAATTAAAGAGCACAGTAAAAGATACAAGGAAACAGAGAGACAGATCTTTTGCAAAAAGGAAAACAACCAAGAGAAAGAGGGAGGGAAGGAAAAGGAGAAAGACAGAAGAAAGGGAATGAAACAAGAAATAAGATGGGTTACGTCCACACACCATCTCCCCATGGTGAAGGTAATCATTCTGTACTGCAAATATGTACTAATAAAAATAAAAAGTTTTGAAAAAGACAAGCTTGATGGGATTAAAAACCTTAATGGGAACACAAGATTAACAATTAAAGCAAAAAGAATGTTGAAAAAAATTATATGCTAATATAAGATGCAGATAACTGAGGTCCAAAACCCATCCTTTTGACCAAGAAAAAAAATAAGGAAAAGAAAAAAGATATGAAATCAGGAGCAAGATTAGTATTAGTTACTAAAGTTAGAAACCTTTGTAGAGAAAAAATGTGGTTCAAAAATGTAACTGATAGCAAAGGAAGAAAAACTTAGCAGGAATTGGGGCAGAAAGCTTATAATCTCAGTATTCTGGGAATCTGAGGCAGGAGGGTCACAAGCTGTCAACCTGGGCAAATTAGTGATTTAGTGAGACCCTCTTTCAACATAAAAATTTTAAAAAGCACTGGGAATGTAGCTCAGCAGGAATGCCTAGGTTTAATCTTCTGTACCAGAAAAAAAATGAAAGAAATAAAATCTTTGAGTTAATCATGATTTCATATTGAAATGATGTTAGTAATAACATATGGAATTTCAGTTTTTGTAATTTAATTCAATTTAAAAATTTTAAAATCCTAATTACATTCAAAGGCTACTAAGTGAAACACATTAAAGTAGATTGTGGAGAGTTTTAGAGCTTTCGTAAATGATCTCAAGTTTTTCATGAACGTCTGAAAAATCCAAAATTTAGCTATACAAAATAATGAAACCAATAAACTACTATACAAGCAAGAGTCTTAAAAAACAGAAGCAAATGTAGTAGCTTTAATATAGAGAAAACTACATAGACTAACTCAGTATAAACTATTATTCATGCCAACATTTCATCATTGATGATAAGTTATTAAAAATCTCTTTTGCCTCTATGGGCCAACACTGATCTGTAATTATAATAAAGCTAATATTTTCTAGTGCTTTATGAAATATTTTCACTGACATTATTTCATTTAATGCTCAAAAGAACCCTATGACTCCTGCATTATTCTTTCTAGCAATGATGGTCAGGACGGTAATAACAAGTGCACAATCATCATTATTTTCTTGGCTCTACCAAATTTGCTGCTATTTTCCCCATATCAATTTTTCCTGAATCGTCTCAGAATCATGTGTGCACATGGATGCAATTGTACCCTCTCATCACCATGCTTTTGCTCTGGCTGCTTAGGCTGCTTCTCGATGCTGCCAAAACTGGCACCAGAGCTGTCCGAGATGCTGGCATCTGTCCGAGATGCCAGGTCCACTGCTAACGGCACACATGCCTGCCTCTGACTTCTCCTAGGGAAGAGGAAGAATCTAGTTCATTCTACTGCATGACACACCAGCCAGGCTGCTCTAAAAGCACCTACAATAGGATCCATAGTTTGTACATTCTATTATGCAGACTTTGCCTTCAAAGTCTTAGAGAAATTTTAGTTGACATTACTTTTTAAATTTTGACACTAGTTTCTATGGTTGTTGTTCTGTTTGGTTTGTTTTGCTGTTTTCCAGTCCTCTCTCCCAGGAGTGCAGGCATAAGCCTAGAGAGCTGAGTCAGGGGAAGATCTGAGGGACACGCATAACGCTATTTTTAGAGTAGTCCCTCTTGGCACTGAAGCTGGTACCCTCTGATGCAACTCAACTCCCAGCCTTCTTTAGGAGGGCTCTACCCTGTCATGATCCCCTGACCACTCAAGCAAAAGACTCTTGACAGGTCCAACCATCTAATTATCCAGACATGCCCAGACAGCTCTGAATCCTGGGAGAACACAGCTGAGGTTCAAGCTACACATATTATTTACTCTGCACAATTCCTCTAAGCTAACCAGGAAATCAACAGTGTCAATCAGTCACAGGGTGATTTCTGAGCTCTTTCTCTAAATATAAAACTCAAACTCAAAACTTTAACTTAGATGTAAAACAAAAAAATTCATATTTTAGGAAAAACACATGGAAGTGAGGCAGAAAATAAAACCTAAAGCCAGATAGAAAAGAGACAAGGAAAATTATGATTTAAAAACTGTACTTTTAAGAAAACTCCAGCTTGAGGATCCAATCAAAGTTACAGATGATTGCAATGCCCTTTTCACCTCTGAATCTATTTTTCTTCTGGATTCCTCACCTCTAAATTCTTAAGAGTCTGGAAGACACATAAATGTAAATTTATTCACTATAAGGTGGTAAAGTTGGACCATACAGGTTTTGTCACCAGATGGGTTCCTTTTCTCCATCTCTACAGACCCGTAAGTTAAAAAGGCTTCCATCCTCAAAGAAACAGTACTACTGAGTATCATCTCTACAAACTCCAAACATATGCAAGCAGTTTGCATTTTAATCTAACTGATAAAGCAAGTTTTGGATTAGTTCACTAGTGATGAAACTGATTTAAGAAAACAAATACTAGGTAAGCAATTAATAATTCAAAGAAATTAGCATTCCAGATCATCTGTCGTGATAAGCCAAGACACACAAATACCAAAAACCCAGTCCACGGTGCATCTCACCCATAAGAACCCACACTCATATCTGACTGTGAAATTCTTTGATTCTTCTTTAAATATCTGCCTATTCCTCATACTGAAACATCCTAAAATTCTTTTTCTATAACATGAATCAAGAATAATAGATGCGGCGCCCTTTTCTGTCCATGCCGCGTCCTAGTCCATCCACGCCTTGTGACAATCAATTCTCCAGGAAAAGAACGCCGCATGTGGGAATTGGGCACGGGGATCTTGAAATGTTTTGTACTGATAATTGTAATTTGTGTAGTTCACATGTGTATGTTTTTATGTAATGCTCAATATGAAGTCGAGGGTGGAGACTCCAGGGGGGGTTGCTGGAGGCCCTCTAGATAACCCCTTTGTGAGGACTGATTGTGGGGTTTTGCCTTCTGTGAATAATGTGAGAGAAATGGGAGAGCTCATGGAGGAGGATTTGCGGGGTTCCTGTGAGACAACTGCCCTGAGACACTGGACAGGCAGCCAGAGACGGGCAACTGGGACACATATGTTACCCACCAGCCGCCTAAGACAGGCACAGGACCAATTGCTGTCCTGCAGGCCCATGACAGGTAAGGCCTGGTTGGATTCATATGAAGAGTCCTTGACCTAAGACAGGCACTGTCCTCACAGGAACTGCCATACTCCCATAAGTGATAAAGGAAACAATGTAAGGAGCGACATAATAGCCTCACACATCTCTTCCTCCTGCAGGCATCCAGGTGCATCGGCTTACATTTCCCAAACTAACTAAGTAACAAGATTGAGATGTTACAAAGATGAAAAGAGTTAATTAACACCTGCTAAGCCTGGGGCACTTCCTGCTTGGGGCTGGGGGTTGCTGCCAAGGTTAGCATATATATATTCCAGCTTCTAAAAAATAAAGCGGATTCAGATTCACTCACAGACTGGTGTGCAGTGTTTTCTGT